>JBBBDQ010000262.1:70000-267500 GCA_037127315.1 Ascarosepion bandense
GTTTATTATGAGCTGCCGAAACTCACCGAAACCAACAAGGGAGATCGCTATCGACATATATAGTTGCTTCGTTTGAGCCGAGCATTGAAAAAAAAACAAAAAAAACAGCCGCTATAAGAACAGAGACACGACAAAAAGATTTTGCAGCATGACAAAATCCAGGACTCATATTGCAAAACGGGTGAAAACCTACTTAAAAACGCTTAAATGGGAAGCCCTACCCCACTCACCGTATTCACAAGACGCTGTCCCATCCGATTATCACTTGTTCCGATCGATGGTACATGGCCTGGCTGAACAGCACTTTCATTCCTATGAAGATGACAAAAAATGGGTCGACTCGTGGTTCGCCTCAAATGACGTGTCATTTTTCCGATGTGGAACTCTGCCAGAAAGATAAGGAAAAGTAGTGGCTAGCGATGGACAGTAGTTTCAGTGACATGTTTCTTACTAATTTTTATAAATAAAACATTACTTTACATGAAAAACCAGTGAGAACTAATAATAATATTAATAATAATAATATATATTAATATTATAGTTGTAATACCAATAACAACAGAACTAATTCTCTCAAGATTATCAATAATTAAACAACAACTGAGATCGTTTTTTTCGATGTTAAATAGAAACTTTGATAAAGATAATCCTCTCCCCAGAATTTTCAATAAAAACACCATAAAATTAAGTTATTCTTGTTTGCCAAATATAGATAAAATCATTCAAGGCCTAAATAAAACCAAAATTAGAAAGTCACACATTAACAATGGAAATTCATGTAATTGTAGAATAAAATCAAATTGCCCACTTAATGGAAAATGTCAGCAATCTTGCGTGGTTTATAAAGTTCAGGTTTATAAAAATGATTTGGATCCCCAACCTAAAACATACATAGGTACCATGCAGGATTCGTTTAAAATTAGATTTTACAACCATTTATGTACTTTTAAGCACCATGAGTATAGTCGTAACACCTCTCTGGCGTCCTACGTGTGGGACATTAAAAATTCTACTAATACCGATCCTATTTTAAAATGGGAAATTTTAAAGGGATGTTCCAACTGCAAGCCGAGGAGTAAATTCTGCAATTTATGCGGGGAAGAAAAGTTAGCTATCGCGTTTTTCGAACCCGCGCAGATCCTATTAAATTCAAAAACTGAAATCCTTCATAAATGTATCCACATGAAAAATTGTTTGCTAAATTAGCCTCCTGTTTAATTGTTCTAAATCATTTTTTTTTTTTTAATTTTTTTTACCTATTAATAAAGTTAACCCCCACTTTTTCCTGTGTTTGGAGCCTTCCTTGTTTTAGCTGAAATTCTACATATATGCTGCATAATTCCTAAGTCTTTAGCCAATTTTCGCTGAAGCTGCTAAGCAAAACCGTGGTAGGTTATTGGCTCACTTAGATTTTCGATTGTATATATATATTTACATATATATATTATTCGATTTTAATCATTAAACTATGATAATCATTTTAAACTTATTTTACCTAGCTGTGTTGCTAAAAAATGTATTCATATATATATAAATATATATTCGATTTTAATCTTGGCGTAGTGCAAGCAGTCTGTCTGTCTGTCTGTCTGTCTGTCTGTCTCTCTCTCTCTCTCTCTCTATATATATATATATATATATATATATATATTCCAAGTATTGATAGTTTGGTGGGCTGCTGAAACATGTACTTTAAATTGTGTGTATTTAGGCATCATTTTTTCATATATGTATGTTTCATTCAATAATGCAGATAACTTTTGTCTATGTATTTTATGTAAATTATTGTTTGTCCGTGAATTGTTATATTACAATGGAATTGACATCTTTGAAAATGGCTTATGTAAGCTGAAAGCTTAGATTAGATTATAGAATAAATTATGTATCAATATTGTGATTTTTTTTCTTTATTTAATGAATTATTAAATAATAAATTATTAAATTATCAAATAATAAATAAGCTTAATGCTATTAAGCTTATCAAACAATATGAAAAATTACATAAAATACATAGACAAAAGCTATCTATATTATTTAATGAAACATGCATCAATATATATATATATAAATTTGGATTGAATATGGATTCGAATCCGACAAGGATTGGATATGAAACAAATACCAAATGTTTATAAATTTAGCCTGAACGGCTTTTATTTAGCCTCATTAGAAAATTCAAATATATAGTCATTCACAGAAATATATATATATATATATATATATATATATATATATATATAGTTGTCTAAATATGTATTTAGAGCAAGAAGAAGTAATACATGGTCTGAAAATTATTTGACGCGTGGTGAAAGTGAGTTACCATCCAATGTTCATTGCTCTGTCCACATTGGTTGTATGTGTAAAATCCTTTCTCCTTCGCTTAAATATTATAGATTTTAAACAGTATATATATTAATATATATTTTTTTTTTCTTGTTTAGGAGGGGGTTCCCGGTTCTTTTCCCTTCTCTTTCGGTCTTAGTGTTAGTTCAGTCGCAAGCTCTTTGCAGTATTTGAGTATGGTGGTAACGCCTCTTCATTTTGAGGGTACCGGGTTGGCAGTTTCCTGGTTTCTGCTTCCAACTGGTAGTTAGGAGCCCGATATCTTGCGTAGCGTCTTGAGAGGCTGCCCTCATCAACAACTGAATAATATCGGGGTTTCTTGTAGTGCCATATCGTGCATGGACGGGCGTCCCTGCATAAACCTCCGGTGGGCAACTCCGAGGCCACATTATGTTTCAGGCTGCGCCACTCTCCATCCTACACATGCTGCATACAGTGACCGACTGATTCTACTCTAGACCTCTCTAGACCTCTCTCTCTCTCTCTCTCTCTCTCTCTCTCTCTCTCTCTCTTAATAAATCACTATGAATACACGCAAACAAAATTGAAAAACTAAACCAGCTAATCAGAAAACGCTCAAACCTGTTTGCGTCTCCTTTGCAAACATACGAGAAGCGTAGAATCATTCCTTCAAACTCACCTGATATTTTAGCTCTTTGTGAAACTAATCTTGAACCTTCTATCCCCTCTTCTGAATTTTACGTTCCTGGTTACCTTTCCCTCTTCAGGATGGACTCCAATGTTCATATGCATGGGCTTGGTGTTTATGTCAGCGAACACCTCCCTCTAGCTATGGTGACCTCTCTTGAATCCCTGGATCATTCTTTCATGTGCTTTCGTCTCTCACTTCTAAGCTCGGTTAGCTATCTTTTCTTTCTCTACCGCTCCCTCTCCTCCTCTGACTGTTCAGTACTTGATAACGTTTCTAACAATATCGATAAGGCCATTTCTTCTCATTCATCTGCCCATATATTTGTGTTTGGTGACTTTAAGGCCTACCACCCCAAGTGGCTGGAAAACTCTGTCACCGATTTTGCTGTTTTCAATCAACCAGTCTCTTACGCAAGTGGTGGATTTCCACACGCGTTTCTCCAATAACCCTAATGGAAGGGACTTACTGCTAGACCTCTGCTTCACTTCCATCCCAGACCCTTGCACTGCCAAGCAGCTCTGCCCTCTCGGAAACTCTGACCATGCGGTAGTTTCCATTAATATCTCATTCCACTCCCACTCTACCCAAGAAACTCTGAATATCCTACTGCTACCAAAGAGCAGACTGGGAATCGTACCGCGACTTCCTGTGTGACTTCCCTTGAAACAACGTTTTTAGTCTTCCCGTTGGAGACTGTGCATCCCAGGTCTCCTCTTGGGTGAAGACTGGCATCCCAGCCAGGAAGTTTCAGCTTAAAACCCATTCGTCCCCCTGGTTCTTGCCCGCTTGCTCGGTATCTATTGCCCAACCGGAATCACTTCTCCCGGCTTTATCGAACCAAAACAGGCGCCTTTTCGCCTCAGATTGTAATAAGTGTAAAAAGATACTTAACGAAGCTAAGATGTCGTTTGCTGCCAGAATGAAGCAACGCATAGCATTTTGTAAATTCGGCGCCAAATACTACTGGCGACTCTGTAAAAGCGTGCTTAACAAGAGTAAAACCTCAATACCCCGCTAATCAATGAGTTTGAGGTCCTCAACTCCTCAGCGGACAAGGCTGAATTATTTGCTCGCAGATTCTCCACCAATTCGAGACTGGATTCGTTTGGAGTATCTACACCCGACTTCACACCTATAACTGAGGCTGAACTGAATGACGTCCACATTACCCCCTCGTTGATCTCTAACATAATCTCAAAACTTGACCATCACAAAGCGAGCGGAGGGGACGGAATCCCAATCATAGTCTTGAAGAAATGTGCCCCTGAATTCTCCTCTGTCCTCTCTAAGTTCTTCAACTACTGCCTATCTGCTTCCTGCTTTCCTGCCTGTTGGAAGTCTTCCACTGTAGTTCCTATATTTAATACTGGAGAACCCTCGGACCCCGCTAATTACCTCCCTATCAGCCTCCTTCCGATCTTTGGCAAAGTGTTCGAAGCCATTATCAACGCCGAGGTGGTTCAGCATCTCACAGCCCACAGGCTCTTCTCGGACAAACAGCATGGTTTCCGCTTCACCAGGTCTACTGCTGATATGCTAACGACCATCACTAGTATATATACCAGGCTCTCGACAAGAATCGCGAAGCTCGAACCATTGCCTTGGATATTTCCAAAGCGTTCGACATAGTCTGGCATGCTTGCCTTTTACGCAAACTGCGGAGATATGGTATAACTGGGCATTTGTTTGACCTAATCCAGCCATTCCTCACTAATTGCACATTGAAGGTAGTATTAAACGGATATGCCTCCCAAAACTACCATACGAACGCGGGTGTCCCTCAAGGCTCTATCCTAGGTCCTACGCTTTTTCTGATCTACATTAACGATCTCGCCGATGCTATAAGATCCCAAGTAGGCATGTACGCCGACGACACCACAGTTTACTCTCGCCTCGATCAAAAATCTGGTAAGGGTGACAAAGCTAATCTCGCTGTCGAGCTTGAGAAAGACCTTCAATCCGTGGTGGACTGGGGCAAGAAATGGCTCGTAAATTTTAATGCTTCCAAAACGAAGCTGCTATCAATTAACCATCATAGACAATTGCTCCTACCCCACCATTAGCATGGAACAGGCTAGCCTCCCTGAGAGTTAACACTACGCCTCCTTGGTCTCACACTCTCAGCGGACCTCAAGTGGAATGACTATATCGAATCCATTGCTAAATCCGCTGCTATGAAAGTCGGTTCTCTGTGCAGGGCCAGGAAGTTTTTTTCCCGTCTGAGTCCATTCTGCACATATATAAATCTACCATCCACCCGTGTATTGAATACTGCTGCCACATCTGATCAGTTGCCTCTGCTATTCTTCTCGGGATTCTTGACAAAATCCAACGGAGAATCTGTAATGTGGCTGATAACAACTTGGCAGCCCATCTGCAGTCACTCTCTCACCGGCGTGATGTGGCTTCCCTGTGCCTCTTCTATAAATATTTTAACGGCTTATGCTCCGATGAACTTAGATCACTGGGGCCACCTAGGTATGAATTTGCACGAGATACTAGATTAACAACTAAGTCCCACCCTTTTACATTGAAACAGAAAAAATGTAACCGCAATTTCTACTCTAACAGCTTCTTTTCTCGCACTTCCCGCCTGTGGAATTCCCTTCTATATACTTGCTTCCCCGACAGCTACAATCTCCAGGAATTTAAATGTAAGGTCAATAGACACCTCTTATCACACTAACTCGCATCCATTCTCTCAAACCCTCTTCCCATCTATCCCACCCTCATCCTCGGTATCCTCATCCATCTATTACCCTCCTCTTGACATTTCCTATAACTAACCACTCTTTCTCATCACTTTCCCCTATGTAACCCCCTGCGCAATAGTGGCAGTGGAATGCCTTGCTTGGGGTGAAATGATTACAAAAAAATTTTCTTTATTAACTGAGCTGTGCTATAGATGAAGGATATGTATATTTATTAATATATACTTAATAGCTCTGGGTCACCTCGAGGTGGTGTAATTGTTAGCTTGTCACGCTAGAATCATTTCATTTGAGTAGTGAGTTTGATCCTCAATGGGTGCCCCATACTTTTGGCCTTGCGCCACATCTAAGCTGCGTTATGAAAACCACTATTTAATAGCTCTGGGGCACCTCGAGGTGGTGTAATGGTTAGCAAGCTTGTCTCGCTAGAACTGTTACAATTGTGTAATAAGTTCGATCCTCACTGGATGTCCCATACTTTTGGCCTTGTGCCACATCTAAGCTGCCCTTAGGAAATAACTATATACTTAATAGCTCTGTTATATTACACTGAGCACTGTTTTATTAACACAGGAAAATTATGAATGTGAATGTTTTTGCTTGTATAAGATATGTATATTTATTGATATCTATATATATATATATATATATATATATATATATATATATATATATATATATATGCTAGCTAGCAGCATATCCCGGCGTTGCTCGGGTGTAATGAAAGCTTTAAAACAAATCCATGGTCCTGGAGCTCAGACTCAGCCTAAGGAATATTTGTGCGAAGTTTGGTGAGAATCGGATAAAAATTGTGGATCTGTATAAAGGACATACAGACAGATAAGCAGACACACACACAAACATCTTGCCTTTTATATATATATATTATCGATTTTCTGCACTATTGTAAGAACTGCAACCTTGATTAAAATCGGACCACTCCTTCTATAACCTGATTTTTTCGATTATCGATTTTCGATATTTATCAAGGGTACCTCGACACAAAACCTAGCTATGAACACTCGCAAACGCTTATAGTACAACTTTCTAAATTTTCAAGAAAATCGGTTCAGCCGTTTCGGACAAACACACACACACACACACACACAGACAAAGTTCCATTTATAAATAAGTTTATATATATATACCCCGAACAAATGGATGGAGGGCAGTAAACAACCATCCTTATATATGTGCGTGTGTGGGGGGGGTTATTTTGGACCACCCTGAATGTAAAAGCTTCCTTTTTGGTATTTCATGCGTTAATTTTCTTCTGTGGCGTGTCTTTAAATATTTTAAAGTGTTAATGTGCGTTCTTCCATTCTTGATTGTACGTCTGGTCGGGTCAGATTTCACCCTGACATTTGGTTGTAGATGCTTTTGAATGCCTGTGTATTGGAGAAAAAGAGAGCGAGTGTTTGACAAGCGTAAGTTAATATTTCATTGTTTCATGGAAGTTTATGTAGTCTTTCTTACTATAAGTGCATACTTTTCTAGCTATTTATTCAAATATAAGCCATTAACGAAAATGAACTGTTTATGTAAACTGTGCTATTATGGATTGAGTTTACTAAATAAAGTATCCATTTTAAAGTATCCATTCACTCATATAATTACATATACGATGTGCCACTGAGTGCCTCACCTCATTATGAGCTCATTTCCTTTTGATTTGAAACTTTCATTGTATAATTTTCTTTTGAGCTGAAACTTTCATTGTATAATGCTCTATTTATATGGTTAACAAAATATTCCCAGTATATTGTGACCGTGTTTATATTTAATGTAATTTAGGATTGGTCACTTGTAATTTTTAATATCTATATATAAAATTCCGTGACTTCTGTTACTCAATCTGTCTTCTTCTTCTACGTGCTGTGTTCCTTCAGAACGTAGGCGATCGTGGCCTTCTACATCTCATTATCCCTAGTGGCTCTTAGCACGTCACACCGTCTAAAATAGCGATATATTGACCGATTTTAACCGAATTTTGGAGAGAAGTGCAAACAGGTAAGGGACAAGTGGGTAGAAAGCACGGTTAGTTTCACTAGGGTGCTTAGATTGATACTTTACAAAATACAAAATACACCCAATATTTTAAAAATACTTTAACAGTTAAAATAACAAGTACTTATTTACATTGTATTTACATCTTTGGGCGGACCTGAAAGAGACTACCACCATCTTTAAATTTGTTGTTTTTCATTTTTTTTTTTTTTTTTTTTTTTTTTTTTACTTTTTACAGTGCAGTCCTATCGATTACACCCTAAACTTTCCGAATTACAAAAAAAAATTTCATACAACGTTATAGTAAATGATCCTCCATTTTGGAAACCACTCGCCGGTACGACATTACCACCACCTGTAAATTGGTTGATTATCCATTTTTTTAAAAAAGTTTTTTTTACAGCGTATGAATTTTTGGCCGGAAGAGGGGTCGGAGCATGCAACGGCCGAATCATCGTAAATATAGCAATAAAGATGAGGACAACAGTCTGAACAATGTAAATAGTGTAGATAATTAGAATACCTAATCTCAGAAATATAGACAGATATTGAAGGTGCATAAGATGTAACTGTAAATTCTACTCCAACAGCTTCTTTTCTCGCGCTTCCCGCCTGTGGAACTCCCTTCCACAAGTCTGCTTTCCCGACAGCTACAATCTCCAGGTGTTTAAATGTAGGGTCAATAGACACCTCCTATCAATCTAACTCCCAATTATTCTCAAAACACTCTCATCTACCCAACCCTCATTCTCGGTATCCTTACCCGCCTATCACCCACCCTCTGACATTTCCTATATTTAACCATCCTTTCTCCACTCTATGTAGCCCCCTGCGCAGTAGTGGCAGTGACATACCTTGCTCGGGGTGAAACGCTTATAAATAGAAAAAAAATATGACAACAATTCGGAGAACTGTCCGAACAATTTAAATAGTGTAAATAATTACAATACATCATCTCAGAAATACAGACAAATGACAAATACTTATTTAATAAAAAGGCAATATTTTCTGCATATCTTTTCCTTAATTCTTAATTCTAAATTTTACCTCTTAATTTTTCTTTTCATTTTTATTTTATTTTATCTTCTTTTATGTTCTTTTTATTTTAATTTAAAATTTTAATATTTCCTACATTTTAATGTAAATGTAATATTTAAATACTTAAATTTTTAAGACTCATGATTTACGCCCCTTTGATTTATTCTCTCTGTATTTACTATTTTTTTATTTTAATTTTAATTCTAATTCAAAATGTTAAATTTAAATTTTAAATTTTTATCTGCATGTAATCGCAGAATAATTACTTTTTTAATCTTGTTATTAAAAAAGCAGTAACTTAACTTTATAAGATTTAATTCCCATGAACATCTAGTGAACTTAAATACAAATCTATTAAACTGTCAGTTTGAAATATGCATCTGATGATTGCATAACACATGAAACTCCGAGTCGTGCTAGAGACGTAGGAATATATATATATATATATATATATATATATATATATATATATATATATATATATACTAGCAGTATAGCACGGCGTTGCGCGGGTGTAATGAAAGCTTTAAAAGTAATCCATGGTCCTGGAGCTCAGACACTTTGGACGTTGGCACGAAAGACTAAAAATCAATATAAGTCCTCTGAGTAAATGGTATCATGGCTGAGACTAAGAACTACAATTATACCTACTTAGAGCCAAACCCGAAGCAAAAACTAAAATAAAAGGGCTACAAAAAATGCAGACATACAGGCAGATAAACAGACACACACACAAACACCTTGCCTTATATATAATATATATATATATATATATATATATATATATATATTATCGATTTTCTGCACTATTGTAAGGACTACAACCTTGAAACTTCTGAATATCGCGATGACATCACTGACGGCACTCTCTAGCGCCTCCATTACGGTGCGTATGTTTGAAATTATTTCTTTGTCTCTGAATGTATCAAATTTGATTAAAATCGAACCACTCCTTCTATAACCCGATTTTCGATTATCGATTTTCGATATTTGTCGGGGGTGCCTCGACACAATACCTAGCTAAGAACACTCGCAGACGCTTATAGTACAACTGTGTAAATTTTAAAGAAAATCGGTTCAGCCGTTTCGGAGTCTATAGGTATCGGACACACACACACACACAGACACATACACACACAGACACACACACATACACACACAGACAAAGTTCCATTTATAAATAAGTTTATATATATATATATATATATATATATATATATATATATATATAATACAGCTCTGTTCTGACATTGAGCACTCTTTTATTAACACCTGATTAATAATACTATACATATGTACACCCTCCTCATATGTATATTTATTAATTTACGCCTATTTAAATGACAGAGGAAGCAATAACTTCAAAAATACTAAATGCTGTGCCACACGTGTCGTTATGTTGCAATGAATTGTTATATATAAACGGGCTGCTATTAGATTCAAAGACGTTTTGCAAAAAGAGGTACGTATCACATTGGTGTTCTCGACGAGTATGTTGCAAATTGTGATAAGTACGAATCAATGCTGGTTGAAATATGTCCTCATTGAACTCTCTTCAAAGGGATGTATTTGGAACTTAAGAGTATATCTATTTTCATAGCATCTAAAACAGCACTCAGTCGGTTAAGTGCCATACGTGATACACGCTTGGGCAAGCATGTCTCGAAAGAGACATAACTGATGGAGAAGTTTTTTTTTCCCGCAATAGGTTGCCATCACTTTCTTCTGTAGACTGGTTGCCAACCAAGGCTATAGAACCAAATCTGTGTATAAATGTTTGTTTAAATTACTTATACATTATTTGGCTACAATTTTGAACGGAAATGTATTTCGTTTTGTCATTCACATACATACTAACGTTTCCGACATATAAACACACTTTCTTACACTAAAACCAGCCATTATTCTTCTCATACGCATAATTTAAAAATTCATCTATAGTTTAAATTCCCTTGCCACATGCATTACTTTTGCATACATACATTTAAACAGACCTTTCTACTCACTTACATTTAAAATAAACATTTATTGCTTTTATTACACATAGCACACACGTATAAACAGGCATATGTTTCGTAGATTTAATAATGATCATCTATTGCTTTATTACATGTGACATATATCTGACCAATGGAATTAAACCTCAATCACTAAAATGTTTTTTTTTTTTTTAATTAAAAAGATAAAATCATTGTCTCTGAAGAAGCTTAATAAAGTGAAACATGTTAGATTAAAAACACCTTTCTTACCTGTCCTTTACTTATTCTATTCTTCATCTTGTCGGATTGCAATCTATATATTCAACTCATATGTTTACATGGTATTTCACACGCTAAAAGTTTGCCTCCTTCTACCGATCTTCCATAGCTCAGAGGTAGAATCGATCCGGTTTCAATCCTGGCCAAAAGTAATCGGATACTGATGAGCTGTGATACATCGAAACAGATCTGTCTGCGGATGCCTATAGTACTGTGCAAAAGTATTAGGACAATAACTATTTTATCTTTTATGAGGCATCAAAATAAAATTTAAAATCACCCTGTCCTAACACTTTTGCACACTACCAGGTAGTGTGCAAAAGTGTTAGGACAGGGGTGAATTTCCTAAAAACCACCCTGAAATTCAAATACAGGGTGAAAAGCCAAACCTTTGTAAGAATTATTTAACTAAAAAGGAAGAGGAAGGAAGGCTTCGCAATTTGAATTGGCCCCCACAAAGATCTGGTCTCAATCCTATTGAACATCTATGGGATATTTTGGATAAAAAAATTGATAAAACTAATGTTACTTCACAAGACACACTTTGGTAACAAATACAAGCTGCTTGGCAGAAGATACCATTAGATACATTGAAGCAGCTTGTGATGTCAATGCCTGACAGCATGAAGGCTATGATCAAAGCAAAATGTTATTATAATAAATATTAAATTTATTTTGTAACAAGTAATTTTTCTTGTTAAAGCTTTTATTGAGTAAATCAAATAAAATTACTTCAATTAATTTATTTTCTGTCAATATACTTCTAAAAAGATAAAATAGTTCTTGTCCTAATACTTTTGCACAGTACTATTATATATATTCTTTGCTCCCCCAAGTGTAACCTTTACGGCTGAAGAAGTACAGCTTCATTTCCGCAAACTACTTCTCTGTGGAGCGGACTCTTAAGGGGATGTTTCCCTAATCACTATAATCTCGACCTGTTCAAGTCTAGACTTGACCAATATATTTCTCTCCTATCCATATAAACTACTTCTTAACGTAACCCGCTTCCTCGAGTGCCCCTCGTGTCTTGTACAAGCTGAACCATAAATAAATAAAAAAGAATGATTTTTAAAAAGTTGTTAATATTTGTTCTTACAATTCTTTCTCCTTTATTCACGGGAAACGCCGCAGCGGGAAAAAAAATAGAAAGATTCATTATTTAAGAATATATACAAATACAAACATTTCCTTCTTTTGTTTGAGATCTGATGAAGTCTTTAACGTCTAAATGCATAGTCAAATCTATTTTCAATCAAATTTATTTTCGTGAACGCTTCCAGTTGTTAAATTTTAAACTTTCTCAGGATTTCTATACCCTAAGTTAATAATAATAATAATAATAATAATAATAATAATAATATATATATATATATATATATATATATATATATAAACTTATTTATAAATGGAACTTTATCTCTGTGTGTGTGTCCCTTATCTATAGACTCCAAAACGGCTAAACCGATTTTCTTGAAAATTTACACAGTTGTACTATAAGCGTCTGCGAGTGTTCTTAGCTAGGTTTTGTGTCGAGGTACACCCGATAAATATCGATAATCGAAAAAATCGGGTTATAGAAGGAGTGGTCCGATTTTAATCAAATTTGATACACTCATAGAAAAAGACATAAGAAACGATATTCAGAAGTTTCAAGGTTGCAGTTCTTACAATAGTGCAGAAAATCGATAATATATATATATATATATATATATATATATATATATATAAAAGGCAAGATGTTTGTGTGTGTGTGTATGTCTGTTTATCTGCCTGTATTTCTGTATATTTTCAGCCCTAAGTTAATAACATATATATATATATATATATATATATATATATATATATATATATATTATTTCGATTGACATGATACTCAGCTGTTAGTTTCATTTCACCTTTATCAAGTCTTACATCATTGCCATTATTTTTCGTTGATTGACTAAAACATTTGGTAAGGATTTTGGTTCATTCTTTAGAAATTCTTTGCCTTTCTTACCATCAAAGACTTCTTTGTCGATTTCACATATTCTTTAGTATATGCTGCCATGCTGTATCCTTTGATATCGCATCTATACAACTGTCAGCTAAACATTATTTTACATGTGTTTACCCTTATCAGAAAATTGCGTTAAGTCACCTATTTGTCAGTTTCATAAATGGTTCTATCAATCATTATAACGGAAAAATAAAGCATTTTTGTTTAAGTATCCTCTAAAATTAATATAAAAATATGAATTATCTTCAAAAATTAAAAAAGATTTAAAATATGGGTTTAATTGTAAGATTTGTATCACAAAATCCTTATCGCGAAAGAGAAAATTCTCGCAGTCTTAATTCTCCCGTTAGACCACGCAACCCTCTTTCCATCATCCACCTGATCAGGTCCTTCAAATATGTTATCCGCTGCTTTTCCCTCTCTCTTTTCCCCTCTATCGATGATTCTGAATTTAAATAAACTGATAAGTCGTAGAAAACGAATCAATCAATCAGTTACTGAGTCGATGATCTCTGCATATAATTCGCAGTAAACGTTTTAATAGCTTCTTTTTCATTCACATGTTCTTTCAGTTGATTTAATTTGTTTTAGAGCGATTTGTTTGTAACTTGTATGTTCCCAAAACTTGTATGTTTCTAAACATGAAACCGTGGACTATATTGAAAGTTTTATGTACTACTTTTCTTACTAAGACTAATTTCTTAAATTAGTGTCTAACAACAACAACTGATAGTAAAAAATAACAATGATGACGATATATACTTTATTAGGTTATTCGGGAAAAAACGTCGGCGATGTGAGCTGTGTTACAATGGATATCGACTCGGAACGACAAATCGGAGAAACCGAGTTCGAATTCCAGTTGAATTCCTTGCATTCACTTACGCACAAATACCATTGGGAAAGGTATTAATCCAACTCTTCCCTCCAGTTATGGGTCAAATAATAGGACAGATTGGGTTCTATAACCTTGGTCGGCAACCAGTCTACCGAAGAAAGCAATGGCAACCTACCGCGGAATAATTTTCTGCCCAGTCAGTCATGTCTCTTTCGAGACAGAATCGCCCAAAATGTGTATCACGTACGGTACCTAACAGACTGATTCGGAAAATAATGTCAGTCGGTGGCAGGGAAGCTAAAAACTAGAAATGCGAGAAAAGAAACTATTAAAATAGTACATTTGATGATATCTGACTAGTTCAAATGTAAAACGATGAGACCTAGTTGCCAATCTAGTCTTCTTCTTCTATGTGCCCTGTCCTTTCAGGACGTAGGCGATTATGGCTTTCCCCATCCCACTATACTTGGTAGCTCTTAACACATTCTCCCGTTAGACCACGCAACCTTCGTTCCATCATCCACCTGATTTACAAATGAATATATATATAGATCGGTAGATAGATTCATGGAAAACAATCCGTGGTATAACAAATTTCCTTCGTAAATAATTCCAAGTGCATCCTAGCAATATAAATCTAAAATATTAGAAGTGATCACAAAAGAACTCAATTTTTACTTGTTTAATCTATATTTCTCAGTTTAAGAAAACTGAGTGCATGGTCATCAGCAAAGGATACAACCCAAAATGCCAAATACAGGTGGGGGATAACAGAATCAAGCAAGTACACAAATTTAAGTACCTAGGAAGTGTTCTAACAGAAGATGGAAAGTGCGACACGGAGATCCGAAGGCGAATTGGCATGGCAAAGGACGCCTTCCAGAAGATGAGCAAAATACTAACACACAGGAAAATCTCAATAGAAACGAAGAAAAGAGTGCTTGACTGCTACGTGATGTCAGTTCTTCAATACGGCAGTGAATGCTGGACAATATCATCGAAAATGAGGACAAAACTGGAGGCGGCCGAAATGTGGTTCTACAGAAGGATGCTACGGATATCGTGGACTGAGCATGCAAACAACGAGGAGGTGTTGGAAAGAATGGCAACAAAAAGGAAATTGATGCTGAGAATCAGGAAGAGACAACTGAAGTTCCTGGGACATGCAATGAGGAAGGAGAGCCTGGAGAACCTGATACTGACTGGTCAGATAGAAGGAAGGAGAGACAGAGGAAGGCAGCGGATAACATATTTGCAGGGTCTGATCAGGTGGATGACGGAACGGGGCTTGCCAGGAGCAACAGGCTCAAACATACTAAGAGCCACAAGGGATAGGGAGACGTGGAGAACCATGATCGCCTACGTCCTGAAGGGACAAGGCACATAGAAGAAGAAGAATCTATATTTGCTCTGGAATTAATTACAGAGTAAATATTTTAAACAATAACTTTCAAGTCGCCTTACATGGGGAATAGTCTATTTTGGCAGACGAAGGTATTAGTCGTCTATCTTGTCAATCCCATGTTCTGGACTGAGTTCGTGTCGGAAGTGCCAGTCTCAGTCATACCAAGGGCAAAAAGTAAGAGTCAGAGTTGTGTAGACGGTTTTTGTTTTAAAGGAAAGAAGATGTACTAAAAAAAAAAAACGATTATTAGCATTCGGACATTAATTTGGAGTCTTAGGCATTAGAAATATCAGGGAGGGGTAGAAGACTGGAAGTATAGTAGCTGAGTTAAATCTATTTAATGGACGTTTAAATTTATTTTTACGCCAGCATTCATTCCTCTGATTTAATAGTTGAGTTTGATTATTGTATTTTATTATTCGAATTATATATATATATATATATATTGTAACTAAGTTGTTGAACTCGTAGGTTTTCTTTACCTTTTTGTTTATGCATTTACTTTTATAAAGAGTGCTCGATACAAATGTAGAGCGTTATAATGTGATGGTTGTTACAATGTTTTAAAAACATTGTAACAACCATCACATATATATATATATATATATATATATATATATATATATATATATATATATATTTGAACGTGCAATGAATTAATGAAGTAAACGGTAAAATCAGTTATTGCAAAAACTACATACATGAAGACTATATATATATATATATATAGTCTTCATTTGTGTAGTCAGAAATTCCCCGTTACTTGATTTGAGTATTGAATGAAAGAGCAGAAATTGTGCCAAGGTGTAGCCATACTAAAAAATACCTATTAGGTTCATGCAACCATGGATGAAAACGTTATAATTTCTTGTAATTTTAAAAATTGCGCCTTCTAAAATGTCCCGTTAAGTAAGCGTTACAAAAAAAAATAAATAAATAAATAAAAAATAACACCGTTACGTGAGCGTTCTTTAAAAAATAAACGGTAAAGGGTAAGATTAGTTATTGCAAATCGCCTGAAGACACCACTCAGGGTAGAAACCCAGGTCGCGTAATAACTCGTTTACAAATGAAGAATATTCAAAAGTTCTACAATATATTTATATTGAACAATTTTTATACAAATGTGTACTGGTCTATTTTTATTATGACCAAAAAGTAAGTAATTAAACAATATATATATATATATATATATATATATATATATATATACGAGTGAGTATAGAATGAGGAGAGAAAAGAAAAAAAAATTCCGTCCAAAACATTAATTTAAAACAGTGCTCGATATATGATGTATAGAGCTGTGAATATTTATTATAAATTATGTTTTAGAACTCCCGATGATGTGTTGGAGTCCAAACACTGAAACAACCATATAATTATAGAGAAGAGGACATATATAGAAAAAATAATGTACATGTTCTAAAACACTATATATATATATATATATATATATATACACGATGTGTGCGTGTGTGTGTGTGGCATCCGTCAGACTCGAGAAACCATGGATCTACGCCAGAAGTATTATGCATCAACTGCTGATGGCGGCGCAGCGTCTATTATGGCTGTACAGGCCCACGCAGAAGTGATAGTCTCTTTTGCGTCCAATTCTTACGAATACGCTCTCCCCTGATGTCGCTGTGTTGTTTTATTACCGTCGATCACACTTTCTCCGGTATCAAGCATCCGTTTCTCCTCTCCTCGCCCAAAATCTCGGTGTAAATCGTGTCTCCAGCTTGAGCAATCGTTGGCGACATTTCTCGCCTCCTGATGTCCATGTCTATCGCCCTCATGACACCTTTGAAGACGTACTTGAAGCAACGATGAAGCTGCTATCGTTCCCTCTTACCGGTGGCTAGTTCCTCGCGCAGAAGGACCTTTGGAATCTTCCCGTCCTGTACACGGTGTACATATCCAAGCAAGCAAAGACGGCGCTGTTAGAGAAGGGCCTATAAGCTGAGTACCTGGGCACAGATTAGAACTACGGCCTTGGTTCGACCAATTGATGCTCACACAGCGAACATGAGATGAATTGAGGCGTCGCTCCTCTCCGTAAAAATGTGCAGCTGATTAATGTATAATGAGAACAGCCTGATAATATTAGAACCTTGAATAAGTTCTCACTGATTATTCACGAAAATTAATGTTTTATTTACAAAATTTAATAAGAATCATGTTACTGAAAGTATTGTCTATCGCTAACCATTACTCTTTCCCAACTTTCTGGCGGCATTTGAATTCTACGCCGGAAAAAAACGACACATCTTTTGAGGCTAACCACGAGTCGACTCATTTTCGGCATCTTCATAAGAATGAAAGTGCTGCTCAGGCAGGCCATGTGTCATCGATCGGAACAAGTGATAATCGGTGAATACGGAAGATGAAGTAGGACTTCCCAATTAAGCGTTTCCAAGTAGATTTTCACCCGTGTTGCAAGATGTGGGCTAGCGTTGTCATGCTGCAAAATCACTTTGTCTTGTCTCTGCTCGTATAGCAGCCGTTTCAGTTTTAATGCTCGGCTCAAATGCTTCAGCTGCAGGCGATATCGGTCTCCCGTGATGGTTTCGGTCGCTTTGAGCAGTCTACAATCTCAACTACAGCATCAAATTCAGAACAGAAGATTTGAACCAAGGATATTCCGCATTACCGTCGATCTTGATGCATGGCCGGGCTTACCTCACGGTATTCGACACATAATTATCGTAGTGTATCCACTTGTCATCGCCTATCACGATATGATATAAAAAATTTTTCTTTTCTGCTGTTGAAGCAGCTGTCCACACGTGACAAGAGGCCGTTCGGCGTCTTTCGGCTTCAATCGTACGGCACCCAATGACCTACTTTTGAATTATTTTTAATGCTTTCAAACGTTTCGAAACTGCTGTGCGATCAACTCTTAGTGGTTCTTTAAGTTCAGCTTGCACCTGACACTAGACTTCTTGAAGTAATACTTCCAATTCTTCGTCTTCAAACATTTTCGGCGTGCCAGAAGGTTCTTTATCTTCACTATCAAAATCATTATTTTTTAAGCGTCTGAACCAATCTCTGCATGTTGTTTCCGACAGAGCATGATCGCCATAAGTCTCAACAAGAATTATGTGTGCCTCAGCGGCAGATTCCTTTTGAATAAAATAGTACAGTAAAATTCCCCGTAAATACTCTTTCTTTAGCACAAAATCCAACATGTTTAATGATATGAAAAAACAAAAATTGTTTACACTTCGGCGAAATGACATACAATGAATTTCAAGCTTTCTCATCGGATTTCTTTACAGATGCGTTACCATCTGAAACTCGCAGTTCTGGCAATGCCATCTGTTGAAAAACAGCGGGAACTTATTCAAGGTTCTAACATATTGCGCTTTATGTTTCGTGTTAGCTTACTTTACAAATATTTTATTTACTCACTCAATTTAATTTTGGGCTGTAATAAAACTTTACGGTAGATCTTAGCAATATCAGCACAGTTTTTTTTTTTTTTTTTAGTAATGAAAACATATGACTTCTCTTTTGAAAATCTGTACTCACAGAATAGATACACTTACGCTTTGGGATCATTGTTAAGTAAAAATGAAGAATTATTTATATCCAGAGTTGATCGCGAGTAACTGAAACCAGGTAAAAGGAATATATCTATCTAAACTTATTTATAAATGGAACGTTGTGTGTGTGTGTGTGTGTGTGTGTGTGTGTGTGTGTGTGTGTGCGTCTGTCTGTCTGTCTGTCTGTCTGTCTGTCTGTGTGTCCGTTAGCTATAGACTCCGAAACGGCTGAACCGATTTTTTTTGAAAATTTACACAGTTGTACTATAAGCGTCTGCAAGTGTTCTTAGCTAGGTTTTGTGTCGAGGTACCCCGATAAATATCGAAAATCGATAATCGAAAAAGAATGAAATTTGATACACTCATAGACAAAGACATAAGAAACGATATTCAGAAGTTTCAAGGTTGCAGTTCTTAGAATAGTGCAAAAAATCAAGAATATATTTATAAAAGGCAAGATGTTTGTGTGTGTGTCTGTTTATCTGCCTGGATGTCTGTATTTTTTTCAGTCTTTTAATATAGTTTTTCGTACGGGTTTGGCACTAAGTAGGCATAATTGTAGTTCTTAGTCTCAGCCATGATACCATTACTCAGAGGACTTATTTAGCCATCAAAATTCAGTTTACGACGAAAAAAAACTTATTTGATATCGATACCAGGAAATCAAAATATGACTTATATCCATTCATTTTTCTTTCAGTCTACGGTTTCGCTTTAACTGGAAACAACTATTGATTTTTAGTCTTTTGTGCCAACGTCCAAAGAGTCCGAGCTCCAGGACCATGGATTAGTTTTGAAGCTTTTATTACTCCCGAGCAACGCCGGGCTATACTGCTAGTCTACCTATATAACGAACAAGTTATATATCAGATTCTGCTTATATCTCTCTATCTATTTATATCTATCTATATATCCCAGTCTGTTCATATCTATCTATCTATCTATCTATCTATCTATCTATCTATCTATCTATCAAAAAGTGAGCCTTCATTCGAAGCTCACACAAGTTGTGCGCGCGACTAGAATGAGAGGCTGGAAAGCACCCTCCCTTTTCATAAACAAAAAATAAATTACTGCGTAGCAGTGAAAACATGAAGAAAAATATCAACACCAAGGACATAAAAAAAACATTCAAAATGGCTATAGAAGTGGCCAAAAGCGCTACGGACAATAAAAGCGCCTTGGACAATAAAAATTATGGCCAATTTCATGTTCCTTATCACCAATAAAAATGAAAAATGTTAGGATGCTAAAAATACTAAATAAAGATTTTATTAAACCCTCATTGTCTTGTCGGCCGTATTCAATGAAGGTGTTTTAAAGATAAATTACTTCCTAAATATTTATCAATTCATATATATATATATAAATTGTCTGTAAACATGACGCTTGTATACATTATTTCGCCAAAAATTTAAATACCTTTCATTTCATCATACACACATACACCTAAGTCATTAACTAACAAGCACACGCATTCACACATTTTACCATCAAGCACACATACATATAAACATAGCCTCCCTATACATGCATACACTTACATTTAAAATAATCGTCTATTGCTTTATTACACGTGACACATATCTGACCAATAAGACTCAAACCCTAAACAACATTCCAATATATTGTCCAATATATTGTCTTTTTGCTTTTTAAAAATTAAAAATACTAATTCATTTCTTGTCTTTGATCAGTTCTCTGAAGAAGCTTAAATAAAAGTGTAACGTGTCAGATTAAGGCACATTTTCTACTTTGTTCTTTATTTATTCTAACACACACACACACACACATACACACACACACACACATATATACATATATATATATATATATATATATATATATGTATATACGCATATTCCAATTTCCAAGTGAGAACTTCGGAAACACAAAATAAATTACGTTACAATCAAAACATGCGGAAAAAACAACATTGAAAACATAACACCCTGGACAATGGCCAGTGAAGTAGCTGAAAACACACACATATATATATATATATATAAGAGAGAGAGAGAATTTCAAGCCCGTAAAAACGAAGAGGATAATCCAAAATATTTTATCTAAATAATATAAAATATTAAATAGATAAAATCAGAGAGCTCAATAGATATCATCCAGACTAATATGAAATCTTGAGACAAAAACTCAACACATATTAAAACGTTTATAAATACAAAATTTATTACAGCAGTAGTAAGAATACAAACTGGTTTTTTACACGGTCAGAAAGAAGCAGTTTGTATTCTTACTACTGCCGAAATAAATTCTGAATTTTTTAACCGTTTAAATATGTGTTGAGTTTTCCTCTCAATATTATATAGTTATTTTGGCAAGCGGGTTTCTTTTATCGTAAAGTGCTCGATATCAGGTGGAGATAGAGCCTTGATAGGTTTAATGCAAAGAATGTGTCACTTTAACTGACCAGGTTCATGCCGAGTTCGAAGATTCGTGAGGACATCATTATGATGTCATCACCCATCGGGTATATATATATATACGCTCTCATATCCAGATTGAGCACTCTGGAAGAATGGTAGACTTTGAAAAACAGTAGCTACTCTGGCATCTACGCATCGTTCATTCAGCAATGAATTAGAACACTCTCAGCTATTGGGCGTGTGTAATGATAATATACACGCTAAAAAGTATGCTTCCTTCTACCGAGTACCCGTAGCTCAGAGGTGGAATCGCTGACTGACGCCAATTCGGTCGGGTACAAAGCAATCGGCTGTCTAACCGTACTGATGAGCTGTGATACAGCGAAACCGATCTGTCTGCGAATGATATGATATTACGATGCATACACAATCTCACATATATATGAACTGACAATTTTATATCGATTCATATATTATTTGATAAAAGTGACAAAAACTATTATTCTACAGAGAGTATCACGCTGTTTTTGTCGATCAACATCTAAACATATTTATAAATGAAACTTTGTCTGTGTGTGTGTGTGTGTGTTACGTATAGACTCCGAAACGGCTGAACCGATTTTGTTGAAAATTTATACAGTTGTACCATAAGCGTCTGCGAGTGTTCTTAGCTAAGTTTTGTGTCATTTAGTAACACCTACCATTCAAGGTAGGTGTTACTAAATTAGGTTATTGTATAGACATAGGATGAGGGGGTAGAGTAAATGCAGATTCTGAGGATACGTATGATAGATAACCTTTGACATAAAACTTGAAGTGGTTCAGATTGTAATATTCGGACAAATATCCTCTCGATAGTATTTGTAACAATAATTGTGATCCTGTGTAGGGCTCCCTTTTCTATAGACTTTTGCCAAGCCTAGACTGCATTAGTGAATGACTACTGGGGTTGCGTTATGCGATGATTAGTACCTTTTTTCTCACTCTTACATTCTTACCATACACCTCCTTCATTATCGCTCTATCATGAGTGGCTTTTCAGACTTCTGTTGCGTGAAACTGGTTTAAAAAAACAAACATGTCGAACATATTAAACGACACGACTTGATCTATAAGCCGACAATGTCAACAATTTTATTATCATGAATTCACAGTCAGAACATTTTTGAAACGTTCTTTGACCGAATTTTTCTAGAGAAAGGTTAACAATGAATACATTGGAGAAAATGGCGTTTCCGTTATGGCCGCCTCGTAAATATTGTTGACTAGAAGGTGTTACTCGGGTGTAATGAACGCTTTAAAACTAATCCATGGTCCTGGAGCTCAGACTCAGCCTAAAGAATATTTGTGTGAAGTTTGGTGGGAATATATATATATATATATATTATCAATTTTCTGCACTATTGTAAGAACTGCAACATTGAAACTTCTGAATATCGTTTCTTATGTCTTTGTCTATGAGTGTATGAAATTTGATTCAAATCGGACCATTCCTTCTATAACCCAATTTTTTCGATTATCGATTTTCGATATTTATTGGGGGTACCTCGACACAAAACCTAGCTAAGAACACTCGCAGACGCTTGTGGTAAAACTGTAAATTTTCAAAAATATCAGTTCAGCCGTTTCGGAGTCTATAGGTAATGGACACACACACACACACACACACACACACACAAAGTTCCATTTATAAATAACTTTAGATAATTCCTGAAAGTTTCATTAATATCCGACAATTATTTGATTATTGCAAGAATTTAAAAATCAGTGTTTTCACTGCAAGAAACACGCTCAAATTTCTTAGACTATTCTTTTCTTAACCCCACTGACGCAAAAAAAGCAACAAGATACTTAATCAAAGTTTTAAACGTTCTCAAAAGTATAAATATATATAATTTAATAATAAAAAAATCCGTTGGTCTTTCCTCTTAATAATAACAAAGATTTTGACGATAAAACTGTTTTTTTTTTTTTAGTTTGAGGCATCTTCTTCGTCATGATATGCTAAATTTTTAGCCAATAGTGGAGGTAGTTAGTTTATTGGGTGGACAACAGCCTCAATTCGTTTCTTAAACTGTGATGAAATTGTTCAGCATCTACTTCCCAAAAACTGTTTCGAATAAATATATTTATGAATTTGAATAAATCTGCAACAACAATTATGAAATCTTTTTTTTATTTAATCTTGCAACGCTTTTTGTAGCGTTTCAAGTCAGAGATAAATACATGAAAATGATACGCTTTTTCAGAATCGAAATCAAAGAAAATGTAGGCATCTTAAGGGCTTTTTGAGTACTTCTCACAACAAAATACTAGCTCAGCTCTGTCAAAATATAAAAATAAAAATAGAGATGATAAATTGATATCTTTTCAACATAATGAATTTTGAGAGACAACACTTAATTCCTTTTACCTTTCATGCGAACAGGCAGACCTTATAGCGTTTGCTCCGTATCTATAACACTGGGTTCTTTCGCTGAAAGAAGTTTGTTTCTGTCCGGCCGACCAACTTATGACTTCGGAGATAAATAATCATAAAGAAAAATAAAACCCTAGGAAGATAACGCGTCACATATTAAGTACGTAAAACAAACGTTGGGATATTAAAGAAAATGAAATTTGATATTATACGTGAAAATAATGGGTAAGCAAAGAAATTGATAGATTGATAAAGAATGAAAAAGAGGGAACGAGAGAAAGAAACAAAGAAAGAGAATAAGGAAAAAGGGGTAAAAAAGAGAAGCGTTTCTCCCCACGCTTCCATATATACTGTATAACCCAACTAGCGGGAAATGAAAAAAAAAAGAAAAAGATGGCAGCTGGAGATTAATGAGTGCAGAAGACGACAGATGTAACGAAGTCGTGTGGCCAACGTGAAACTCTTATCTGCGCATGCTCTATAATACATAAATCTTCGAAAAATACATCAACGGGTTTTCTCTGTTTTATGTAATAATATTTATATCGGCGCGTGCAAATACGCACACACACTCCCTTTTTTCCCACACACACACACACACACACACACACACACACACTATATATATATATATATATATATATATATATAACATTAGATTACTTGGTATATAAGTTCGGTAAATTCCGATAGAGACGAACTCAAAAGAAATCCATGTTAAATTTATTTATTTAATTTAATAGAGCAATATAATTTAGAACAAATTTTAGATATTCTACAAGTTCATGGGTAATACGTATTTCACATTTTCTAATATATATATATATATATATATATATATATATATATATATATATATATATATAGATAGATAGACAGATAGATAGATATAGCGTTGAGCTGTGATGATGCTTAGTCCCAAAGTTTTTTTTGTTTTTTTTTTCAGTAGTCTGCTGGTAGGATATACGTTGTGGTGCGATGGATATCAGTTCAAAACAAGAACTCAGAGAGCTGAGTTCGGATTCTAGTCGAATTCGTTGCGTTTCACTTACGTGCATATACCTTTGGGAAAGGTATTAATCCGTCTCTTTTCCCTCCAGCTGTCGGGTATATAGCAGGACATACTTGTAGACAGCCGGTGTAATCTAATATATACTGCCTGTAAAGTGTGCAGATGTTTTGCCGAAAAGTGTTTTTTGTCCAAAATTGAAAACCACGAATCTGTGTACTTATACGCACAATCTAGATTATCTAGAAGACATCGCGGAATCCTGCGCCGTTAGTGTCAGACGTGTATTACGGGTACTAATACCCTGTATGATATATTGTCAACTGCATGCCGTGCAATAGGCGTTTCAAGGCGTTGATTAATCCGCTGTGTGTAGACGGGATAATATCGAAATCTAAATTTATAAATGTCCAAACTATATACGTATTTCTCGAATGTGCATGCCCAATGGGCATGACGTAACACATACTATTATAAAATGAGGTGTATTTTTTTCAATCGTTTCACCCCAAGCAAGGCGGTACCGCCACTAGTGTGCAGGGGGTTACATAAGAGAAGAGTAAAAGTTTTAGAAAGAGGAAAGCGAAAAGAAAGACGAACCGGTTACAGGAGGTGTCAGAGAAAGGGCAAGAGAAGAATGGGAATACCGGTGTAAAGACAGTTCCGAGGGTAGAGCGAGAAAGGAAAAGAACAAGATAGACGGGGTGATGGGGAAAGAACGACAGAAGGACTGGAGTAAAGTGGGAAGAGATGGCAACTGACATTGCATTTAAATGCTTGGAGATTATAGCCATCAGAGAAGTAAGTATACGAAAGGGAGTTCCACAGGCGTGAAGTGCGAGAAAAGAAGCTGATGGAGTAGAAGTGAGGGCTGCATTTGGTTGATTTAACTGTAAAAGGGTAGGACCTTGTTGCCAGTCTGGTTGCTAGAGTAAATTCTTGTGGAGAGCTAAGCTCGTCGGAGCAGAAGCCATGAAAATATTTGTAGAAGAGACAAAGGGAAGCTATATCCCGCCGATGAGAAAGTGGCTAGAGTCAAGCTGCTAGGTCGGAACCAATCACGTAACAGATTCTTCTTTGGAGCCTGTCGAGAACCCTGAGATGAATAGCAGGGGAGCCCGACCAGATACGACAACAGTATTCAATGTAGAGTCGGCTGGTTAATTTGTATATGTGCAAGACGGATTCAGGCGGAAAAGACTTTCTGGCCAGACAGTGACTTAAACTTCCTAGCAGTGGATTTAGCGATTGATTCAATTTAATGGTTCTACCTGAGGTCGGAAGAGGGGGCGAGGCCAAGGAGGCGCAGTGTATTGCTTTCAGGGAAACTCGCTTGGTCCATGCTGAAGGTGGATAGGAGGGACTACCTGTGGTACTTGACAGATCTATTAAAGTAACAACAATGTCGGATAAAAATAGATACATTAATTCTTCATTTTTATATATATATATAGAGAGAGAGAGTGTATCGAGGCAGCATATAATTTTATAAACTTATATTGTTAAATATAACAGACAATGGATGTTTATTATGTTTAATCATGAGCTTTTGTTAACATCGTATTTTGGCTTTAATTTCAGGTGAAAATAAAGACAAAAACTGCAACATTTGGATATTTGTTTATTATACTGATTCTAAGCTTTCGGCTCACATGAGATATTGAGATAGATAGATATGAACAGACTGAGATAGATAGATAGATAGATAGATAGATAGATAGATAGATAGATAGATAGATAGATAGATAGATCAGTCAGTTAAGTCTCATATACGCTCGAGCGATCTTGTCTCTTTCAAAGCATGACTGACTAGGTAGATAATTTTCCCGTATTAGGTTGCTATTTCTCTCTGTGGTAGACTGGTTGTCAACCAAGGCGATAGAACTGAATCCCTCGTCCTATTAATGATTTATTTGGAGATGAGATGGATTCATGCGTTTCCCAAGGGTATTTTGCGCGTAAATTAATGCAGTTGAATTCTCATTCTCATGAATTCTCATTCCGAGCCGACATCCATTGCACCACAACGCACATCCACTAGATAGATAGATAGATAGATAGATATGAAGAGACTATGATAGATAGATAGATAGATAGATAGATAGATATAAAGAGACTGAGTAAGACAGACAGATAGATAGATAGATAGATAGATAGATAGATATGAATTAACTGAGTAAGATAGATAGATAGATAGATATAACAGCAGACAGACAGACAGACAGACAGACAGACAGATAGATAGATAGATAGATAGATAGATAGATATGAACAGACAGACAGATAGATAGATAGATAGATAGATAGATAGATAGATAGATAGATAGATATGAAGAGATTAAGATAGATAGATAGATAGATAGATAGATAGATAGATAGATAGATAGATAGACTAATTCAGTAAAAAAAAACAAAAAAAAAACAACAAAATAAAATTGTCCAAATATTTATGTTATTATTAAAAGGAAAGATCAAGGTATTTCTTATTATACTTTTTAAATTTTGATCTGTTCTAACACGTTCTAAATTTTGGTTAAAAATCTTGTTATTTGTTATTTTCAGCGAGTGAGCAAATTCTTTTACCAGAATTTACTATGATAAATGTAATATTGAGTCAATTAAATTCCATACGTGATACACTGACTGGGCAGAAGATATTCCCGCAGTAGTTTGCCATTACTTTCTGTGGTAAACTGGCTACCAGCCATAGCTATATAACCCAATTGCTCTTGCTATTTAACCCATAAATCGAGGGAGAAGAATTGAATTAATACCTTTCCTAAATGTATTTGCGCGTATGTGAATGAAACGAATTCACTTGGAATTCGAACTCAGCTCTCCGATTTCTCGTTCCACTGCTCCACACGGCACATCTGTAATATGAAACGTATTTTTTCTGGTGAAAAACACATTAATTTGAAAATTCTTGCAAAAATAAAATTATGGTCGAATTTAAATCAAGCTTTCAGAACATATTCACAAAGAAATGAAATTATTTTTGAAATCATTATTCTTATAAAATCTTGGTAAAAATATATTTTTAAAATCTGTTACCACCCACCAATTTCTTGAAATTTCTAGAAATTAATTACTGTCCGTAAAATTTGTTTTATTAGTTAAATGCGGAACCCCTTAGGGAATGTAAATCACTTTTTTTTTCAAACAGTAGCCACTTTTTCGAAACTCTGCTCCAAATAATGAAATAAAAAATGCAATAAAACTATGCCATTTTTTTCAGATAGGTAAGCTTTTAGTTGCTTTTATAAGTAATATATATTAATGATATCATAGTCTAAAGAATTTTTTCCATGAATTTTGAATTTTTACAAGAATTGTTTTCATTTTTATTTTTTAATTATAATAATTTATAAAGTTACAGAATCCTTTAAAATGTCTTCCAATCACTGTATTAGATTATTAAGTTATTATGTAAAGACTATATTTACTAATCGAAATTTGAAAAAATTAATACAAATCTTCACGCAACAAGATTTTTTAAATAATTAAAAATCTTTGTGTGTGTGTGTGTGTGTGTGTGTGTGTGTGTGTGTGTGTGTGTAGAAATGTTCTTTTTTTGTAAGTATGGTGTTTTATCCGTGATAGTTTGATTAAAAGGCTAATGATATATCAGGTTTAAAAAAAGATGAATTAAAAAAAAAAAAATGAGAAAGCTTTTATATTAGCTTTAATTGAACTTAAAGATTTTCACGACAAAACTTTCTTTTATTAAATTTGGAAGAATTATCATGTATGGTCATTTCGATCTAATGTTTGGGAATTGCCTAAATGACCATTAAACAAGTTCTACTTTAATTAAATTTTTAAAATAGTTTCAGAACATTTTATATTATTTTAAATTTAACGTTTTCACAAAGCATCTTCAAGCGTAAGACATAAAGCTAAAGTAACTAAAATTCAATGAACTATTAGATAATTGCTGAACATATGTTATTCACTTAAGTTTCATCAATTTATGTCAATTCTGGTTCACCATACTTAGCTTGTCAATCCGTCTGGCTGTCATGAATCCATCAACACGTCAGAAAAACAAGATCTCCGTGATTAAAGATATATTTGTATTCTACATTTCATGCTATGAGAAAGTAATATTTGTTTCGAATCAAATTAAGTTAACTTTAAATTTGCCGATTTTCTTAAAATAACGTACTAAAGATCGATATTTTATTTTTGTAATATTTTTAAACGAGAATTAATTTTGTTTACAAAATTGCCGATAAAATGAAAATTGAAAGGTGTCAAAAAATTGTGATCCCTATCGATTTCTATTTGAAATAAACCAAATTATTTTGCTTACTGGAAATAGTAAATTTTAATCCTTTAGCTTTCAACTGAAGTTAAAAAATGAAAGCTCCAAGAATAAAATTGATTTAAAAAAACATTTTAAAACTTAGGTATCGAAAATTAGTAGAGGTATCTAATAAATAATATATATAATTATATTAAATTATAATTAATATTATTAAACTATATTATATTATTATAGACTGTGAGTGTGATAGATAGATAGATAGATAGATAGATAGATAGATAGATAGATAGATAGATAGATAGATAGATAGATAGATACCGACTAAAATATATTAGCGACAGAAAAACGCATGTAAGCTTGAGAAAGCAAAGATAAACACAGGGACATTTAAGAGCATCTGTTTTTGGGGTCCTAAGGATTATTATAAAGTTAACGTCAAAAGGGAAAAAAGGGAAAATTATAGTTTCCTGGTGGTTTCTATGCCGTACATGAAGTGCACAGAGCTGAGACTGAAATGGTGACGGTAGTGATAGCGAGGGAGGGTGGGAATGCTCCTTTTAAATTTCCTTTGTTTATCTAAGAGAAGTTGATGCTCGGAGGGTGACCTTTGGTAACATCACCCGCGATAACTGCTGTCTCAGCCACGATAGAATTTATTTTATCCTATTTACCAATTCTGTCTTTGCGTTGGCTCTTCCGGAGCAAGGCGAACACATACACACACATATGCGCGCCGTTGTGTGTGTGTGTGTGTGTGTGTGTGTGTGTACGTGGGGGTGGTAATGAAAGGTTCTCTGCGCGACCCCCACAATTATTTGGGGGGGAATAAAATTTTGAGAAGGCCAAGCATTTTTGACACCCGGCTGACACATACATACGAAAGTTAAAGAACACACACACACACACACACACACACACACACACACACACACACACACACACACATATGCGCACACAGACAGATAGATAGATAGATTAGATATGAACAAACTGAGATAGATAGATAGATATCAACTGCATTAGATAGATAGATAGATAGATAGATAGATAGATAGATAGATAGATAAGATTAGATAGATATCAAATGCATAGATAGATAGATAGATAGATAGATAGATAGATATCAACTGCATTAGATAGATAGATAGATAGATAGATAGATAGATAGATAGATAGATATCAACTGCATTAGATAGATAGATAGATAGATAGATAGATAGATAGATAGATAGATAGATAGATATCAACTAGCATAGATAGATAGATAGATAGATAGATAGATAGATAGATTAGATAGATATCAACTGCATAGATAGATAGATAGATAGATAGATAGATAGATAGATAGATAGATAGATAGATAGATATCAACTGCATAGATAGATAGATAGATAGATAGATAGATAGATAGATAGATAGATAGGAACGAACTGAGATAGATAATAATTGTGCATTTGGGCAGCAGTCCTTATTTTATACAAGTTTCATTAAAGTTGACTGACAAGGTGGTACGTTTAAGCTTAAACATTTTATTCAATATTTGATGGGAATGTTTGTTTGTTACATTTTATTTTTCCAATACGTTCTGACCGTGTTTGTAAACCCTACCCCACAAAAAAAAAAACATTCTCATTACTAAAGACACACATAAAAATATACAAATTTATTTTTAAAATAATCCTTGATAATAATAGAATAGCCGAAAACGATCGTATATACTGAACATTTGGATAATTTTTACACACTTTATGTCCAGAAAAACAAACACTTATAGGAACACAAAAAATTAAATAAAAAGCTCAATCAAAGAGCTTCGTCAGTCGTTCTTAATGAAACTGGTATATATAAATCTTGCTTTTTTTTTTTTTTTTTGCATTACTGGGGAGGGGTACCAAAGGTTAGTATAGAGAAATATTAGCGCCTCTCTTGCATTGAAAAACACATTGATTGCCGGATTTTAATAAAACTTTCAAAACTTATTCACGAATAAATGAAATTATTGTATAAATATTTCTTTTTTAGAAAATGTTGGTAAAATAATGTTACCCCATCCCCACTTATTTAAGTTTATGATATTTCGAGAAACTAAATTTTACAAATATTAATGTTGATATTAGTTAAAAGCTGAACTTCTTGGAGAATGGAAATTATCAATTTCTTTTTCTAAAGCAAGATTTTCAGTAACCGAAATCTGCTCAGAATCATAAAATAAAAAATGCAACAAAACTAAGAAATTATTGAACTAGAAAAGCCTTTAATTACTTTTAATAATAAATATATGTTATGAACAATATTGTCTTATGATAAAAATGATTTCTAATCAATAATTGATTTTTACAAGGATTGAATACCAGGTGCTGTAAGCGTTTAGTGACGGATGTGCGTTGTGGTGCAGTGGCTATCGCCTCGGAAAGAGAAATTGGTGAGCCGAGTTCGAATTCCATTTGAATACCCTGCATTCACTTAAACACTGGTACCCTTGGGAAAGGTTATTAATCCGTCGCTTCCCTCCAGTTATGGGTTAAATAACAGGGTAGGACTTGGGGACCCTGCTCTTAAAAACAAATCCCAATGAATCTTGATACTCGAAAAAGAAAAAAATATTACTAGACACAAAAAAAAATTATATAAAAAAACAACAATAAATTGTTGAAAGAAAAAGGTATTACCAGCAATAAATAAATAACTAAATAAATGTTTAGTTTTATGGCATATCAACCTCGGCGCGTTGATATGCCATAAAACTAAACAACCAACCAAAATTACAAGGATTGTTTTCCTTTTATTAAAGTTTTATAATAATTTTAAAGATTTGATTCTTTTAAAATTCTGTCTTAATTTGCAGGGGTTCGGTGATTTTTTTTAGTAAAATCTATATTCACTAATCAAAAATGGGAAAGCTACCCCCAATATTCTAAAAAGAAATTAGAATATTTTTATATGCATATAAACGTGCTTAGTCAGTAATCACGTGACATGGCTCCCGTGTAATCCCTGAACTTGTATACAAAGAGAAGAAATCTATCTCTTTTTTTAAAAGAATAGCTTCCGGATATCGGAATGACAAATCGGGGAGCCGAGTTCAAATTCCAGTTAAATTCCTTGCATTCACCTACTCGCAAATACCCTTGGGAATGGTATTAATCCGTCACTTCCCTCCATTTATGGGTTAAATAGCAGGACAGATTGGGTTCTATAGTCTTGGCTGGCAACTAGTCTACTGCAGAAAGCAATGGCAATCCACTGCAGGATAATCTTCTGTGCAGTCAGTCATGTCTCTTTCGAGACATGATCGCCCAAGCGTGCATCACGTATGGCACTTAACTGACTGACCTTCTATGTTACCTAGTTATCAAACTTAGCGGATAACGGCAATGTATTTCGAAACTTAGGTTGTAGTGAACAAAAAAGATCTAGATTTAAAATTCAAATGCTTAGCACTGACTCATTGATTTTGTTAAAAATTAAAAAAGACTCGAATTGCAAACTTTGCTTAGCACACACGCAAAAGCGAATTCGAAACAAAACTCGTTAAATTTCACACCTTGATGCGAAATGTTTTTCGGCCAATAGAAAACTAGGAAACATCTAAAAACAAAATTCAAATAATCTTCAATTTTCAAAAACAAATTCTTTCACGGACCCTTTTCGCGAGCCAAAGCGAAGTTTGTTTGTCGTCCAACGGAAAGGCCAGAATCACACCCGGGAGTGAATTCCTAAATGCCCTTTTCGAACCCCACAAACGAAATAAAAGACGGGCCAAGTTCGACTGTCGCCAGAGAGAAAATGATGAGCCCATTAACACGTCCCTTGACAAACGTCAAGCAATCGCTGTTATCTTTTTCTTTCTCTCTGCATCGTTCACCCGTCCACCTTTTCTTATACTTGATAACCTTTTAAGACTGAGCGATAACTTCAAGAACAATCCTACCCAACGATAACGCTCATGCATACACACATACATATGTTCCTGCCTGGATGGAGAAGAGATGGATTAAATCCTTAAGTGAATGAAACAAATTCAACTGTAATTCGAACTCGGCTCTCAGATTTCATATTCAGAGCCGATATCCATTACTCCACAACGAACATATGTTTCAATAAAATCAGCTGACAACTTCAGTCAGTCAGTTAAGTGCCATACGTGATACACGCTTTGGGCAATCATGCCTCGAGAGATGAGCAGATGGTTATCCCGCAGTAGGTTGCCATTACTTTCTGAGGTAGACTGGTTGCCAGCCAAGGCTATGGAACCCAATCTGTCCTATTATTTGACTCATAGGTAGAGGGGGAAGAGATTTATTTTTTATTAAGTACTAATTAGTGGGGGATCAGTTTATTATTTCATAACAATATAGAACTGATCCCCCACTTTATGCCCAGTAGAAGTCTTAAGCATGTCTTCAACTATTAAATTTAGTCAGTTAGTTAAGTGCCATACGTGATACACGCTTGGAGGATCATATCTCGAAAAAGACATGACTAGCTAGGCAGATGATTATCCCGCAGTAGATTGCTTTCTGCGGTAGACTGGTTGCTAGCCAAGGCTACATAACCCAATCGGTCCTATGTTTTAACCCATAACTGGAGGGAAGAGATGGATTAATACCTTTTCGAAGGGTATTTGCGCGTAAGTGAATGCAACGAATTTGACTAGAATTGGAACTCGGCTCTTCGATTTGTCGTTTCGAGTCGGTATCCACTGCACCACAACGTACATTCTCAACTGACAAGTTACTCGTGTTAAATTTTGGTTACATTTTTTTTTTTTTTGTATATGAACAAGAGTTTTCTTTTGAAGACTCAGTAAATGGAAAATTTGTGCAAATGGCAGTTCATTACGAGAAAAAAAGTTCTGTTCGCATACAACGATATTTATAATAAAAAAGTTCGCATTAAAACTTCATCAGTCATTTTTAAAGAAACTTGTGTTAGTGAGAGACTGCTGCCCCAATACACATTTGCATGTCTGTTATATTTATCCCCATATGTCAGCTTGGATTTTAAATATGTAAAGAACTAATTGTTGATGAAAATGGCGCGATAATTTTTCGTTTGGCTTTTACCATTCACAAGCGCTTCCGATTCCAGATCTGTCCATCCGTGATACACGATTGGGCGATCATGTCTCAAAAGAGACATGGTTAACTGGGCAGAAGATTTTCCCGCAGTAGGTTGCCATTACTTTCTGCGGTGTACTGAGTGCCAACAAATACAACTCAATCTGTCCTTCTATTTAACCCATAGCTGGAGTGAGATCCGGCGGATAAATACATTTCTCAAGGGTATTTGCGCGTATGTGAATGCAAAGAATTCGAGCACGGCTCTCTGATTTGTTGCCCCGAAACGATATCCACTGCACCACAATGCACATCCACGCAGTTCCAGATAAGATTCTGAAAACCTCTTTTGTATGCCATATTTTGCAGGGCGTAGGGGATCATCGTTCTACCCAACTCTCTCTTTTCTAAGTATTTTTTCACTCTTTATCCTGCAGCTATTCACTTTTATGGTAGGTTACTCGATTTTTTATTCTATTCTCTTCGGCGTGTCATGTGCGTGTTAAATTCTCCAGGACTTCCTTTTTCGAATTATATGATCCAAAAATTTCATCTGTCGACTTTTTTTTAATTGTTAACAGCAGTTCCTTTGTAGTGCCTATTCTTCTCGCTCGTGTACTCACACATTCTCTCCGTGCTGAAACCAAAATTCCACGAATACTGTTCCACTGCCCGTGTCTTGGATAATTTAACACCAGTCTGATGACATTCTTTCGTCCGTCGACAGATGTTATGGTAATTAAAACTGCCTGGTAGATAATTCTCTTTCGTTACACCTACCACTAACCTTAAATCCATCGTACGGTCAGGGGGGAAATGGGATGAAGTCGAGATTAGAAAAGTTATCCGTCAAAATAATCTGAGATCTTTTTTGAGTGGAGAGTAAAAAAATGCAGATGGAAAATAAAGACAAGAATTTCTGGCGTGGAAATTTCGCATTTCTCACATCTTCACATCTTTACCTAAAAACAACAACAACAACAACAAAAACTATACTATTATTTCTGCCCGTCTGTATTAACGACAGTTACTCTGTCTTATTAAGGATCAGAGTGTAGTTTCTGTCCGATAACTATCTTTTCTAATCTGGACTCAGTTACGCTTTCAGACCGAGAAACCTACATAATCGTATTAAGTGGGAAGGAATTAGAAAAATCGATTGGTTTAGTTTACAGTATATCAACCTCAATGAGTTATTTAAATGTGAGCAGGATAGGTTTGTATGGACAGAATACGTATTCGTTCTAGGAAATCAGTTTATAGGGCAGGAATCATTGACATATAATGAGGGTTTTGTGGAGAACCAAACGTATTTCTGGCATATATATTTTTAAAAATGTATTGCTAGTATTTTATTATAAAAATCTATTTTTATGCGTTCGTAGTGTATTGGCTCCAGTTTGGGGTTTAACTATTTGACCATAGCTGGGACCCTAACAGGCGCAACCACTTCAAGTTATTATGGGCCTGGAAACCACAGCAATTAAGAGGTGATTCCACACTCCGCTAAACCTCCCAATTGCAGCTGGATGCAGTTTATCGTCATACCCAGGACGCATGAGAGGCGGGAAAAGACGGCGTGTAAAAGGATAGGTGGCAGGTAAGAAAGCTAAAGAAAAAAAAAAAAACTAAGAGGAAAGCGTGTGAACGTAATATATATATATAGAAAGAGAGATAAAATTACAGAGAGAGACAGCGAGAGAGAGAGAGAGAGAGAGAGAGAGAGAAGTAGGGGTAGAATCTGAGAAAGGTAAAAAGACAGATAAAAGTAGATAGGTAGGGAAATATGTAGATAGAAATAGAGGAATAAAAAAAGAGAGAGTAGGAAAATGGGTGAAGAGAGATAGAGGGAATTAGTGAGAGACCTAGAGAGATAGAGAGAAGTACAGAAAGAGATAGAAATTGTTTACTTCGTTCAGACTGTTGGTCATTCGTGGTCGAGAGGTTTAAGCCGCACCAGCCCAACTGGTGGTTTCCCCTTTGTGGATAGTGGCCGCGGGTTCGAATCCTGCTGAATGACACATTTTCATAACAACATTTATCGTAAATAATCAGGCCGGTAGAAATAAATATATATACTGTTTGATTATAAAAAATATCTACTTAAATACGATTATCGATCAAAAATAATGCTCAAACAAATAATTTCATATCTATATATATATATATATATATATATATATATATATATATATATATTTAAAGTAAAGAGATAGATAGGAATTGCATTTCGAATTGAAGAATCGGAAAGTCCTAATTCCAGTCGAGTTCATCACATTCACTTATTTTCTAATACTCTTGGGAAAGGTATGAATCCATCTTCTTCCTTTAACTATTGGTAAATAGTAGGATAGACTGCGTTCTATAGCCTGGAGTAGCGACCAGTCTAAGAAAAGAAAACTTTGAATTTAAAACGGTATGTAGCCCTGGCGAAGCCCATACTATGTCGCTAAGGAAAGGATCGTTCGCATTGACTCAACTACAGTCGACTCCGATTTTTCTTTCTTTTTTTTTAAAGAGATAATAAAAAAGAAAAATAAATTAAAAGAGAAATAGAAAATTATGGTATTCTTCTTCTATGTGCCCTGTCCCTTCAGGACGTAGGCGATCATGGCCTTCCACGTTTTCCTATCCCTGGTGGCTCTGAGCACGCCTTCTCCTGTTACACCATGCAATCCTCGTTCCGTCATCCACCTGATTAGGCCCTTCAAATATGTTATCCGTTGCTTTCCCCTGTCTCTTTTTCCCTCTATCTCGCCTGTTAGTATCAGATTCTCCAAGCCCTCCTTCCTCATTACGTGTCCCAGGAACTTTAACTGTTTCTTCCTGATGCTCAGTATTAATTTCCTTTTTGTTTCCATCCTTTCCAATACCTCATCATTGCTCACATGCTCAATCCATGATATTCGCAGCATCCTTCTGTAGAACCACATTTCAGTTGCTTCAAGTTTTTCCTTCATCTTCGATGGTATTATTCAGTATTCACTGCCGTATTGAAGGACGGACAGCACGTAGCAATCCAGTACTCTCTTCCTTGTTTCTAGCGAAACTGTCCTGTTTTTTAATGCCTTACTCAACTTCTGGAATGCTTTAATATTAAAAAAAAGAAAATCTTTCTGGCTGCATATCAAGTGACAAATAGCAGGTACACATGGAAATATACATTCAAACTCATTGCGGTGCGGATAGATTTTCTAAGCACTGATTACACATGACACAAGACCGAAAGTACGGGACACCCAGTGAGGATCGAACTCACTACTCAGTTATAACTGGTTCTAACTAGACAAGCTTGCTAACCCTTACACCCCGCCGAGGTGTCCACGAGTTGATTTACTAAGCGCCGCTTAGATGTGGCACAAGGCCGAAAGTATGAGGTACCCAGTGGAGATCGAAGTCACTACTCAGCTGTAATAATACTAGCGAGACAAGCTTGCTAACAATTAAACCACGCCAAGGGATCCCTCCTTACGGATAGATAAAGCAATAGAAAGATGATACAGAGGACGCGTTAGGATATCCCTTATTCCTTTTTTCTCTCATCAAACAGAGTTATATTTGCATAACATTTTGATAAAACCATCAGTCAGTTAAGTGCCATACGTGATACACGCTTTGGGCGATCACGTCTCGAAAGAGACATGATTGACTGAGCAGACGAATATCCAGCAGTAGGTTGCCATTACTTTCTGTGGTAGACTGGTTGCCGACCAAGGCTATAGAACCGAAATTCCTTATTTAAATTATTAGGACTATTGTCCTCCTCTTTGTTGCCATTTGTACGACGTTTCAGCCGTTGTACGCTCCGGCCTTCTTCAGGTGCTAGGAATTTCGAACCTAACCCATTATTACAATCACTGGCAACAAAGATGAGGACAATAATCCAAATAGTGTCAGTCAGTCAGTAAAGTGCTATACGTAATATACGCTTGGGCCATCATATCTCGAAAGTCGAAAGAGACATGACATGACTGGGTAGAAGATCATCCCGGAGTAGTTTGCCAATACATTCTGCGGTAGTCTGGTTGCCTACCAAGGCTATAGAACCAAATCTATCCTGTTATTTAACCTATAACTAGAGGGAAAAGACGGATTATTGCATTTCCTAAGGGTATTTGCGCGTAAGTGAATTTCAAGAAATTCAACTGGAATTCGAACTCAGCTCCCCGATTTTTTCGTTCCAAGCCGATATCCACTGCACCGCAAAACACATCCTGATAAAACTATAAGCAGCGAAAACTGGAAAGAATAAACGAGACAACTGATTGATTTGTTTTCACCTTTTATCAACCCTTTATTATTTAAAGCTGAAAAATATTTTGGGTTTTTTTTTTTAATCATCTCACCCCAAGCAAGGCATTCCACTGCCACTATTGTGCATGGGGCTACATAGGGGAAGGTAAAGAGAAGGAGTGGTTAGACATAGGGAATGTCAGGAGGAAGGTGACAGATGAGTAAGGATAGCGAGGATGAGGGTTATGCAGATGGGAAGAGTGCTTGATAGAATGGGAGCAGGTTAGTGTGTTAGGAGGTGTCTATTGACCTTACATTTAAACTCCTGGAGATTGTAGCCGTCGGGGAAGCAATCGTTTGGAAGAGAATTCCACAGTCGGGAAGTGCGAGGAAAGAAACTGTTGGAATAGAAGTTACGGCTGCATTTTATCGGTTTCACTGTAAAAGGGTGGGATCTAGTTGCTAATCTAGTATCTCGTGCAAATTCGTATTTAGGGGGCACCAGTGATCTAAGTTCATCGGAGCAGAAGCCGTGAAAGTATTTATAGAAGAGACACAGGGAAGCCACGTCGCGCCGGTGGGAGAGAGACTGCAGGCGGTCTGCCAAGTCGGTATCTATCACATTACAGACCCTCCTCTGAACCTTATCGAGAAGCCCGAGGAGAACAGCAGGGGCACCCGACCAGATATGCAGCAGTATTCAATGCACGGGCGGATGGTAGATTTGTAAATGTGCAGGATAGATTTAGACGGAAAAAACTTCCGGGCCCTACACAGAGAACCGACTTTCATAGCAGCGGATTTAGCAATGGATTCGATATAGTCATTCCATTTGAGGTCCGCTGAAAGTGTGAGACCAATGAGGCGTATTGTTTTACTCTCTGTGAGGCAAGCCTGGTCCATGCTAATGGGAGGTAGGTGAGATTGTCGATGATGGTTAATTGAGAGTAGCTTCGTTTTAGAAGCATTAAAATTTACTAGCCATTTCTTACTCCAGTCCAATATGGATTGGAGGTCTTTTTCAATCTCGGCTGCGAGGTTAGCTTTGACGCCTACACCAGATTTTTGTTGGAGGCGAGAGTAAACTGTGGTGTCATCGGCGTACAAACCTATTTGGGCTCTTATGGAATCAGGGAGATCATTAATATATATCAGGAAGAGTGTAGGACCTAAGATGGAGCCTTGGGGGACACCTGCGTTTGTATGGTAGTTCTTCATTGTGCGGTTAGAGAGGAATGACTGGATTAGTTCAAACAAATGTCCAGTTATACCATAGCTCCGCAGTTTACATAGAAGGCCAGCATGCCAAACTCTGTCGAACGCCTTAGATATATCCAATGCAACAGTTCGGGCTTCGCCATATCTGTCGAGTGCCTGGTATATGTACTCGGTGATGGTCGTTAGCATATCAGCAGTAGACCTGGTGAAGCGGAAACCATATTGCTTGTCCGAGAGGAGCCTGTGTGCTGTGAGATGCTGAACCACCTCGGCGTTGATAATGGTTTCGAACACTTTGCCAAAAATCGGAAGGAGGCTGATAGGACGGTAATTTGCAGGGTTCTCCAGTGTTTTTAAATATAGGAACTACAGAAGAAGATTTCCAACAGGCAGGAAAGCAGGAAGCAGATAGGCAGAGGTTGTAGAGCTTAGAAAGGACAGAGGAGAGTTCAGGGGTACATTTCTTTAAGACTATGGTTGGGATTCCGTCACCACCGCTCGCTTTGTGAGGGTCAAGTTTTAAGATTATCTTAGAGACAAGCGAAGGGTTGCAAGAATAATACATTTTTGGAGTGAATATTATAATCAGTCAGTTAAGTGCCATACGTGATACACGATTGGACGATCATGTCTCGAAAGCTACATGAATGACTGGGCAGAATATCTTCCCGCAGTTGGATGCCATTACTTTCTGCGGAAGATTGGTTAAATAATAAAACCCAGTTTGTCCTATTGTTTAACCCATAGCTGGAGGGAGAAGAGATGGATTAATTCGTTTCACAAAGACAATTGCGCGTAAGTGAATGCAACGAATTCAACTGGAATTCAAACTCGGCTCTCCGATTTCTCGTTCCGAGCCGATATCCACTGTCCCACAACGAACTATCTTTAAGGGTTGGATTTAGCCTTTGTTTTCTCTTTAAGACTGGATTTCCAGTTCCCGTGAAATTTTTTCTTTCTCTTCCACTTAAGTCTTGGTGATATTATCACATTGCTAGGTGTAGTGTCTCTTACTCTGTAATTTATCTACCTCAAGTGGATCTTGGGCCTTGTACAGGGGAAACATCGTTGTAAAAAATCAGTTTCTTAGCTGCTGGGAAGAGATGGATTCATATGTTTCCAAAGAGTATGTACGCTTTAGTGAATGCAACAAATCCGACTAGAATTCGAACTCGACTCTCTGTTTTCTCATTCCGAGGTGTTAATTATCTCACATTGCATCTGCACATTTGGGAAATGTGCACCTGCACATCCGAGGATGAATAAGAAAAGTGAGAGAAGTTTAGACGCATGAGATGCCAGATAAATTTATTCGTCGGCATCTTTACACCTTTGAGAAGTTCCAATTTTAGTTCTGACTTTGTGCGAACTGGTCCGGTGCTCCAAGTCTATATTTAGAAATTCTTGATAACATCCAAAGAAGAATCTGCCATGTTATTAGTCCTGACCTAGCATCTCCGCTTCTATCGATTAATAAAAAAAAAGCTGCCGTAATGTAGCTTCCCTGTTACTTTTCTACAAATAATTTCATGGTAATTCTTCGCTTATTTGTGCAGTATTGTCGGATGCGATATGAAGGCTGTAGCCTTCAACACGTAGTCATGGGAGAGCTTAGCAGTCAGCCGGACCAAATGGAGAGGAACCCTGGCTCAGTAACTGAAATCAAGGGCGGAGCAATTGACACAAGTCGCCAAGGAGAGGCGCGTTCGCAGAAGACACAATGACAGCTCCGACAGACCAGAAACAAAGCATAAATGCAGCCTTTGCAACAAAGACTGTCACTCCCGCATCGGATTCTACAGTCATAGACGCCGATGCTCCAGCCAAGCAGACAACTAGGATGCTACCCATGGTCAACCCTGACTGACGGAGGCCATTTACTAAGCTTTGCTGTGGTACCTAGACTTTATGAATTTGAGCGCAGTAATAGATTGTCATCAAGTTCTCATCAATTTACAGTTGAAGTGGTTAGATGTAACCGTAAGTTCTATGCTAACAGTTTCTTTTACTCGAACTTCTCGTTTGTGGTACTCCCTTCTTGCTTTTTGCTTCCCAGCCAACTTTGATCTTCAAAAATGTAAATGCAATGACACTCGCTGTGCACTGTCTTGATTAGTCTTCTAATATCTCTATCCAAGTTTCTCGTTATTTCTTGTTCTTCCACACTCTTGTGTCTTAGTGGCTTTACTACCTTGCTTGGGGTGATATGATTAAAAAATTAACTGGAGATAGTAAAAACTAATTTTTTATAAACGTGCATGAGGCTAAATTTTGTCGCTTTTCTCACTTTATATCAGTAGGCCAAACAGGCTGGAAGAAGTAGACAGTTTCGCTTATCGCCCGGTTCACACTTCTTCCCTGTCTTTTGAACAAGATTAGAGGTTTATCCCTAGTTCTTTGCTTAGGATTGGGTTCCCGGTTCCTTCTCCTAAAGCCTCATCATTTTATTTTTTTTCACTTACAATATCCCGCCCGACTTAGTGGATTATCGCCTTGTTTGGGGTGAAATGATTGCAGTGGCGTGGATAGACTGATTTAAGTCATTTTGTGAGCAATTCAACCAATGTTACCAGATAAAAAATAGCATCAAATTGATTTAGATTGTTATTTTGGAATACGATTTTCATTTTAACAGTAACTCTCTATCTTGATTGGTTTTCTAGCCTTGTATTAAGCGAATTTTATTTAGCTTTTTAAAAAAATGAACATTTTTCAACATCAAGCTGCAATATTTCACGTTCAATTTCTTTCTGTGATATTTCCTCCATTAAAACATTAATGTTGATATACACCCCCTGGAATATAAGAAGATACTATGTGAACGACATATTTATTTATTTTAATTAATTCACTCGAAGCAAAGCCATAATGCTACTAAAATGCAAATAGGAGACTGGTAGTGAAAGAGGATGAACAGTTTTTAGAAGGAACCGGAAATCCAATCCTAAGCAGGAAACAAGCGATTAAACCTCTCGTCTTTTTAAAAAAACTGGGGAAAAGTGTGAACAGTCGATACGCGAACCTATCGACTCGTATTAAAAGACGTTTGCACCTGGTGACATTGGTCGGAAGTTCAGTTGAGAATTATTGCAAAATACTTAAAGCCCTTGATTCGCAATATGATTTCTTAGAGAACAGCTTGAACTATTTTATTAATCTAGATACCCCCCACCCACAAATGATTCTGTATTCAGTCAGCTAAGTGCATTAAGCGATACACGCTTGAACGATCATGTCTCTTTGGTTGACTATGCAGAAGATTTTCCCGCAGTTGGTTGCCATTTCTTTCTACGGTAGACTAGTTATTATCTAAGGCTATAGAACTTAACCTGTCCTGCTATTTAATCCATAGCTGGAGGAAGAAGAGATGACTTAATACCTTTCCCATGGATATTTGTGAGTAAGTGAATACAACGATTTCAATTGGAATTCGAACTCTGCTCGCCAGTTTCTCATTCCAAGCAAGATTTTCCAAGCAACTTAAATAAATTTCTGTTATATTCTATTCCCATATGTTCCTCAGATTCCTAAAATGGTAAGGTTTTTTCTGTCAAGAATTCTACAGTTACCAATCTGCTCGCAGTCGCATTAATAATTGATGCAATTTTGGCTTCTTATTTCATTTTTTTTGTAATTGGAGTAGATAGATTAAACTATCGCCCGGTTCACACTCCACCCACGTCTATTGAACGGGTGAAGAGGCTCATCCCTTGTTTCCTGTTTAGGATGTGGTTTTCGGCTTTCACTTTTCCAATTTTTTCACTCTTACGTAGCCCCCTGCACATTAGTGGCGTTACTGCCTTGCTCGGGGTGATGTGATTAAAAAAATATATATATACTTCGTCGTCCCGCTGAGACGTGGATGTGGCATAAGGTCGAGTTTAGTGAGGGGAACCCGAAAGTGTACGCTCGAGCCAGGACCAAACATTTGCCCAGCCCTCACAATCGTCGGTTGCTCTGGCTTTGGTAGCAACTATCGATCCACCCCTATAGTTCAATGGGATGGTTTAGCCTCAGGACACTATTTCCCGGGACGGGGAAACTCACAATGTTATTTTTCTCATTAGTTTTTCTTGTGCTTAACCCATATTTATTCTTTCAGTATATATTAGTTGTTGATGTAGGCAGCAATTGTGTAGAGCCAGTGTAACTCTATGTCCGACAAGATATCAAAACCACAAATTGCAAGTTCATTTGCTACTCTATTGTCCAAGTTCCTGCACTAATAACAAAAGTAATTATCACTATAAGATATTATAGTAATTATCACTATAAGATATCAAAACCACAAATTGCAAGTTCATTTGCTACTCTATTGTCCAAGTTCCTGCACTAATAACAAAAGTAATTATCACTATCATATGATACAGTATACATTAAGCATGGACAATTTACATTTTCATCATCTGGTGTGTTTGCTTGATCGTTTTCTTTAGATTTTTTCTTCAGTTATATTTTTGAAAACAGTGTCCTCATTTTTCGAAAGAAATCTTGTACGATAATTGTAGGTGGTCCTTTTTTTATTATTAAATAGTTCCAGACAATACCACTTATCAGTTCTTACCATCTTGCGGAACCATCTGTTAATTCTACATAAGAGGTTATGTCTAAATTCTTTTTTTTTTTTGCCTCCGAGACACCAGCGTTTAGGTCAGCAGGCGAGAGTTCTTGATTGTCAAATTCAAAACACTTTCCGATCGGCTGATATGAATTTCATTGACAAACTTTACTAAGAGCAACAACAGACAGGAAAACTAAAGAAAGAAAAAAACTTTCTAAATAATAAAAAAATATTTAAATATGAAGTCGTTTCAATTATAAAATTCATTAATACAAAAATAATTATAGATATGAGGGTCATTCAAATCACTTAATGTTCCCCTTGGTACAATCTGAGATCAGTGAAACTTTTTCTAGAGATAGTTAAGTGCCATGCGTGATAAACGCTTGGGCGATCATGTGTCAAAAGAGACATGACTGACTGGGCAGAAGATTATCCCGCAGTAGGTTGCCATTGCTTTCTGCGTAAGATTGGTTGCCAGCCAAAGCTATAGAACTCAATCTATCCTGTTATTTAACTCATCACTGGAAGGAAGAGACGGATTAATACATTTCCCAAGGGTATTCGTCTGTAAGTGAATGCTAGGAATTCAACTGGAATTCGAACTCGGCTCCCTGATTTCTTGTTCCGAGCCGATGTCCACTGCACCACAACGCACATCCTTCTTGAGATAAATCAACCCTAAATATTTCAGTTTTATTGAATAAATGGTTCAGAATTTACGACAATTTGGGGTTTGTATTATGATGCAAAGTGCGACCCGCAAGTATATTTTTGCCAAATTCAGCAGCAAATCACCTTGGAGCCCTTGGAGTTTTCCTCCCAAATAAGCCATTTCTGGAATCAAATATCATTTATCATATCAATACCAAAATAAAATCGAAAGAAAACATTAAACATTTTAGAAAATTTCTAATTATTTGTGATATATGTAAATGTATTTCAAAGGAGCATTTTCATTTTATTATTTGCCTGTACTTCTTAGATGAGATATTATTAACACGGTTCAGACTGTTGTCCATAATCATTATTGCCAAGTTTATGACGTTTCAGCTGTTCTACGCTCCGGCCTTCATCAGGTACTATAAAATTTGAATCCTTTATTTCGATCACTGGAGTAAATATTTCTCATTCCATATGCAATGCCACTTCCGGATGCCATATATATAGGGAAAACTACTAAAAAGTTGTAAGTTTAAAAATGTATTTCTTGACAGTATTTATTTATTTCTATTATTATATTTGATATTTCAGACCGTCTTCGGCCTTTCATCAGAAACAAATGATTTTAAAATTTAAATTAGAAACGTTTTCACGAGGAGCGTTCGTCGAGAGATTGCTTACATCACGTGACGCAGAAAGCGACAGATTTTTAAAAAAATATTTGTAAACGTATACCTATCTTTAATAATACTTATAAATGTTGTTTTAAAGGAAATTTTTAAGTGTATCTAAAAAATGTTTAACTATTGAAATATTTATAAAGATTCAAAACACCTAAGTCCCTATTTAACCTTAGCCTGTATGTATTTAATTTTAAAATCCAGTATTTTTCTTTCTTGAGGATGAAAGTGTTAAGTTATGTACTAGCAGTATAGCCCGGCGTTGCTCGGGTGTAATGAAAGATTTAACACTAATCCATGGTCCTGGAGCTCAGACTCTTTGGACGTTGGCACGAAAGACTGAAAAGCAATAGTTGTTTGCAGTCAAGGCGAAACCGTAGATTGAAAGAAAAATGAATGGATGTAAGTAACATTTGATTTCCTGCTATCGATATCAAATAAGTTTTGTTCGTCGTAAACTGAATTTTGAAGGCTAAATAAGTCCTCTGAGTAAATGGTATCATGGCTGAGACTAAGAACTACAATTATACCTACCTAGGATATCGGGGTATCGATTTCCAATATCAGGGTCAATAAGTCATCCAAGGATAAACTAACCTAAGTAAGTCCATGAAAACTTATCGTACCCATCGGGAGTAAAATTGGAGAAAATGAGGCATATCTTTGACTGAATATCGGTTTTTGATCAGATTCGATAGAATATCGGGGGCTTCGATTTCCGATATCGGGGAAAATGAGTCATCTGAGAAGATTTAATAATGTTTGAGACTAAAAACTATAATTTTACCAAGTTAGAGCAAATTCTGTAGCAAGAACCACGATAAAAGGGCTGAAACCCTGATCTTGATCAGACCTGATCGAATATCGGGGCATCGATTTTCAATATCGGTGGAAAACGGAAAAAATATGTAGCCCATAACATGACCGGAAGCCAAAAGAATATTTGTGCGAAGTTTGATGAGAATCGGATAACAATTGTGCACCTACAGACAGACAGACAGATAGACAGACACACACAAACAACTTGCCTTATATATATATATATCAGGAATTTTGAATACAAAATCCTAATTAAGAATTAGATTTCTTTTTAATTCTTTTCTTTTTTATATTTAATAAAATATTGCTTACCTAGATATCAACAATGGCTTCCATCGGGACCTCATTGAATTTAATTGCAAGGTAATTAATGTGAAAACAGATTAAAAACGAGTTTGTTTGACAAAACAATATTTTTATCGTCGTGAAGACGAAGACTTAAAGTTTAAAGTACAAAAGCTATTTATATTAACAGAAGAATATTAAGTGTTTCTGTAATAATTTGTTTTCTTCGTGATTTAAATCCCGTTTCTTGGCTGGAAAGGAAAGTAATTGGGCTCTTTCGAAAATCTTTTCTTTCAAACTTAAGTAATTTCTTCCGTCTGAGGAGAAAATGCCATTTACTGAATTACCGATTTGAAGTTATTTGTAGTCTGAGATGTAAAATATGTCCTCAATGTGAGAGGATTTTCTTGTAGAAATTCTTTTACAAATTATTCTGTGGTGTAAAAGACTTAAAAAATCTACACGTTTTTGATAGGCTACGAGTAATCTTGTTTGGTGTCTTTCGAAAACGGCGTACGTGAATCTTTTGGTCAGGCCGAGAGATTGCTATCATCAGGTTTCGCAAGGTCCTTGTGCTCAACCTCGCTTCTAGCTAACGACTGACAAATGAAGGGCAACCAACCGTGAAAGTGTTGTTTATATATTTCCGACGAAGGTTCAAAATCTGTACCAGAATTTGTGATATTTTGAACTGTTTACTTTAAAGTACTAACTAACTGAAAAAAGATATTTCTATTTTATAAGATTTGACTTTGAGTTCCGTAGAATCAGAAACAATGTCGTCTGCAACCTTCAAGTTGATTTTTTGGCCTGTATGATTTTAGACGGCGGAATAGAAAAATTCAGGTTACTTATTCATGGTGAAGAATTCACGAGCGTCCATAAACAGAACGTTTCTTCCAGCAATAAAACGCGTCGTCTTACAACTATTTGCGAATAACTTTCATATTTCTTGCTCGAATTCCTTTAAAATTGGCCAGTTTACTTTTAAAGGTAAACCAGTTCAATATATAAAAATAATACTTCCAACATCAGCAACAGCTAAAATGGATAGCATATGTAACTAGAAAGGTAAATAATGATATAATCAAGATGCTGATTTTTTATTTAAGTTAAACAAAAGGTAAGCAACCCATGCATACTAGTGTATATCCTTTTAGTCTACCAACTGGTGTTTCTACTTACATATATATTGTTATAGTTTATAAAATGGCAAGTGTTCTAAAAATAGAAAAAGATAGACACACTGACACCAAGAATTCAAAATTGGGCGGCAAAATAAGAAACCGTTTCTTTTGGTAGGAGTAGGAGTAAGAGTAGGAGTAAGAAGTAAGAGTTGAGGACAGTAATTTTGTGTAGGATATTTGAAAAGAGGAAGACGCTAGTCAGTTGACCACTAGAGTCCAGAAGGGATAGGCTCGTTTACTACTAGCATCCCACAGTGAAGAGAATTTAGCTAGTCTGCTCCTATATCCACACAAAATTTAAATGTTTTAACTTGATATAAAAACCTAAAGTTTTATACCAAAAATAAACATCATTAATTCAAGTTTGTGTTATCTTCTAATTATACCCAAAACGAAGCAACACAACACTATCTTGGTCAGCTTATGAATCTTTCATCCGACCCTTATGGCAATTAATGAAATAATTATTATCATATATTGAGTTATGATCTTAAATAGCCTTGTCAGATCGAACTTTCATATAAATATCATGTCTGACACCAAATCCATTCAGATGTATCTAAACTTTCAGTAGTAAAACAGATATTCTTTGAAGAGGGAAATTAAAAAACAGATCCCCGTAGTTATTAGGCGAATACCTGTATTGCTAATTACAAATTTCCTCTACTTAGATTATTCGGACTATTGTCCTCGTCTTTGTTGCCATTTGTACGACGTTTTGACCGTTGTACGCTCCGGCCTTCTTCAGGTGCTAGGAATTTCGAACCGAACCGTTTATTACACTCACTGGCAACGAAGATGAGGACAGTAATTAAAATAATGTCAGTCAGTCAGTTACACGCTTGGGCGATCATGTCTCGAAAAAGACATGACTGACTGGGCAGAAGATTATCCCGCAGTAGTTTGCCAATACTTTCTCAGGTAGACTAGTTCCCAGCCATAAAACCTAATCTGTTCTGTTATTTAACCCATAACTGGAGGGAAGAGACGGATTAATATCTTTCCCAATGATATTTGCGCGTAAGTGGATGCGAGGAATTCAACTGGATTTCGAACTCGGCTCCCCGATTTCTCGTTCCAAGCCGATATCCACTGCACCACAAATATCACCTCATCTCAGAAATATAGACAAATACAAATTTCCTTCGTTAATCTTTTATTCATTTGTAGCAAAAGTCTAATTCAAACTTAATTATCGTCTTCCGTAGATAAGAACAATTGAAGTTGTCTACATTCGCCTTTTGTAGATATATATATATATATATATATATATATATATATATATATATATATATAATGTTCTCGTATCTGAGTGTGTGGATTGAAATCATGAATTAATTTTTTGGTTTTCTGCATATTCTTTTCCTGAATATTATTTAAGTACATCTCTGGTTTGTACGAAGTTAGTCTTGTTTTGGCTGGTTGGTGTGTTTATTGAATCTTCGACGGCTCACACGAACTTCCACACGCACAGTAGCGAACTGTGAACCAACTGCTGTGCACGTGTTCATTGTTCTTGTTATATACTTAACGCCTAGACGTTTCTGATTTGATTTTGGCGGGAGCGTTAGTCATTGGTTGACACTGGCATGACGCCAGTTGACCAAATAAGCTATGTCTGGATTAATATCTGAGTTTTCTTTTTGTTTTTTTTTAATCGTATCACCCCGAGCAAGGCGGTAACGCCACTGATATGCAGGGAACTACGTAATAGTGAAAAGATTGGAAAAGAGAAAGCCGGAAACCACATCCTAAACAGCGAACAAGGGATGAGCCTTTTCACCTGTTCAATAGACGTGAGTGGAGTGTGAACCGGGCGATAGATAAATCTATCTACTCCAATTAAAGATCTATATACTCCAATTAGTTACCAGAAATATGGAAGAATAGAAAGAGGGAAAGGATGTATGTGTCGAGTGAACAAGAGAGAGAGAGAGAGAGAGAGAGAGAGTGTGTGTGTGTGTGTGTGTGTGTGTGTGTGTTTCTCTTTCAATTTATTAGTAAAGCGGAAAGGATATATACGCTTTACTAATACATACCTACTCACCACAATATCATTATTTCTTTTCTAGTTATATGCGTTATCCATTTTAGTTGTTGCTGAGAAAACGGTTGCATACATTTGACAGTCTAAATGTTTCTGAAGGAGTTGGATGTCATGCATGACATGCACATGAGAGTCTCGATCTGATGATATATAAGATACTCTTCTTATATTTAAAACCATAATTCGAGCGCTTAATATTTTGGTTTTGTATATTTTTCTCGATAAATAAGAATCTGATGATATCCATTCATAACAATAATATCATAATAGTACTATTAACCATTTCATTATGAGAAAACATTCAGTATTTATTGACTGCGCAACCAGTAATAGTTTTAGTTAAAATGATTTTTCAGGAAAATAGGTTTCTCATGTTCAGCAGCTCTTATCATTCTTTCCAATATTGATAAAAGTTTCCTTCCTAACTTTTTGTTCAAAGTAGTGTGTAATATCAACATCTCCTCTTCTATTCACATATAATATTCTTGTTAGTTATTGCTGCTATCGAAAGTTCTCGAGTAGTGTGGTTTCTATTATTTGGTTTCTATTATTTGGTAAAGTTCTTTTTGATTCAGTAGCGACAGTCTACATGGTTTGATGAAGGATAGTCCTTGCTAAGATCTACAGGGTTCACTCACTCAAAACCCTATTTAATAATTTATCTTAGAAGTTGCTTGTATACAGCTGACAGTTTAGATATTTCTGAATGAATTTGGTGTTATACATGACATTTATATGAAAGTTCGATCTGACAAGGCTATTCAAGAACATGACTCAAGATATGATAGTATTTATTTCATTAATTGCCATAAGGGTCAGACGAAATATTCATAAGCTGACTAAGATATAAATGTAAGTAGAAACACCAGTTGGTAGACTAAAAGATATACACTAGAATTTATGGGGGTTTAATTCCACACCTTTTGTTTAACGTGGATCTGCGTTGTGGTGCAGTGCATATCGACTCGGAATGACAAATCGGGGAGCCATTCGGGGAGCCATTCGAATTCAAGTTGAATTCCTTGCATTCACTTACGTACAAATACCCTTGGGAAATGTATTAATCCGTCTATTGCTTCCAGTTATGAGTTAAATAATAGAACATATTTGTTTCTATAGGTTCTGGCTGTTGGCCATGTCCGCCATAGTTTATGGATATAGAGTACAGCGCAGCATATAATCTGTTCAATGAAACAACGTCAAAGATTAATTAACATTCACAAACCACTCTACTGAATCGGATTTGGATCGGCAATACTCGGAAAAATATGGCCGCCTGTTATACACGTCGCATTGAATATTTTGAACCTCCTGATTGGTTAAGCCTTCTATTAGTGAACTATAAAATGGATTAGCCCATGGCTGTCTGCCCAGTATACACGTACGTAAAAAGTCCAACACTGGCAACCAGTCTATCGCAGAAAGCAACGGCAACCTACTGCATAATAATCTTCTGTTCAGTCAGTCATGACTCTTTCGAGACATGATCGCCCAAAGGGTGTATCACGTATGGCAGTTAACTGACTTTGTTTAACGTAAATGAAAAGTCAGCATTTTGATTATGGCGTTGTTTTACCTTCTGGGCATGTCAATATTTTGCCATCAGAACATGTGCTATCCATTATAGTTGTTGCCGATGTTGGAAGCATTCAAGTTATGCTGCTTTTGTTATTTAGTAAATGTTTTTGTGAATTTGTAGCGCCAGTTTATGGAGTCAGATTTTTCAGGTCTAAGGAATTAATTCACTTGGAGCCATTTATTCATAGATGTGAGAAAGTTGGTGTATACAGGTGGTGATTTTTTAAGCTTAGCTTAGATGTGACACAAGATAGAAAGTATGGGGCAGCCAGTGAGGATCGAACTCTCTGTTCAGCGGTAATTTATCTGGCGATACAAGCTCGCTTAGAATCTGATATATCCCGGGAAGGAATATCAGGGAAAAGAATAGTGTAAGAATAATACTTAACACTGAAGATAGATTAGAAGAGATGTATTATACAACAGTACAATAAACTAATAGACGTACAAGAACAATCAACGTATAGTAACAGGAATAACAATCAAGTAGAAAATGTCTCCGCCTATGACGTATGCGGCCGTCTAGTGACAAATGAATATTTATTCACCTTCCCACTCAAGGCAAAATGCGGCACAAGGGCTTTTTAAAGTGGGATCCTCCGGGTCATATAGCCCGGCCAAAAATTTCTGTCTAATTTACCCCAGTCATGACTCCACCATTCGGCGTAGTCACGACTGGGTCAATGCTCTCCGCCCGAAGGCAGAGGGCTCGACAGTGCGCAAAGCGTAACTCTCTGGTGACGTATGCCCCTAGTTCGCTCTAGTCACAGTCTTTTATAGACTAGACCATATCCATTACGGGGTAGGATAGGATGTTCCTCGACAACAGAAACAAAGAAAAGAGTGCTGGATTGCTAATGTGTATGGAAGTAATTGCTGGACGATCTCATCGAAGATGAAGGAGAGGCTTGAGGTAGCAGAAATGTTGGTTTACAGAAGGATGCTGAGGATAACATGGACTGAGTACGTGTGCAACGATGTGCTGTTGGAAAGGATGCAGACGAGAAGAAAACTGATACTAAATATCAGGAAGAGACAAATGAGGTTCCCGAGACACGTAATGAGGAAGGAGAACCTGGAGAACTTGATACTCACAGGTCGGATAAATGGAAGAAGAGACAGGGGAAGGCAGCGCGAGACGTACTTGTTAGGTCTGACGGAGCGGGGCTTGGAAGAGATACCAAGAGAAAATTATTGAGAGTGACAAGAGAGACAGAGCCAAGTGGAAGTCCATGGTTGCCTACGTCCTGAAGGGACACGGCACATGAAGAAGAAGAATCAATACACCACGTCTAAGTGCCCAAACCGTTGTATACAGATTATAGTATAGACATTTCTGAACGAGTCATGAATAACATCCATATGACAATCTAGATAGGACGAGGCTTTATTTAAGAACGTTTTCAGTGTTAACCAACTAAAGACAACTTCCTGTCGTATAATTATTAAAATAAGTTTCCTTCATATTCGCTTAGAAACAAGACAATGTCAAGTTGTGGGATGTCGAAAATCTATTAACAAAACACCTGCAGGCAATATGTTGAAAAAGTGATGAAGAACAGTCGGTATGAATTGAGAAGATGAGCCGTTAAAACAACTAAATCCTTCTATGACCGGGTCACTGTCTACATCATCAAGTCAGCTGTCAAGATAACTTGTTGTTTCAGTGAATGAGCGTTCTTTTTGTCTATTTTCCTAAGGAAGCTGACAAAAAGAAGAAATATACACATATATATCCGTGTTTCTTGTCTTTTTTTTTTTTCTTCTTTTGGGCAGGGATAGTTTAGTCTTTAGTATGCTTAAAAAAATACGTTTTGCTCTATTGCTGAATTGACCAAACTTGTTAATCTATGCCATATATGGCGCCCCGTTCGAAAGCAATGGTTAACAATCTAGTCTCGCAACTGATTACTACATAAATATGTTAAATCCCTGTATGTTATTATAAGACATAATATTTTAGGTTTTAAACTATATTATAAATGATACACACGTTCAAAGCGCAGATGAACATGACTCTCCGCGTTTTATTTTTAATTCTATATTTTAATTTCCATCAGATTCACTTTTGCAAGGCAGTAAGATCATTAAGATACATGTAATTACTGAGTGTGAAAGATTTAGAAAACGGAAACATTACTAAGGAGCGATAATACGAGACGAGTAATCAGGAAGACAGAAAATAACGATTGACATTGCATTTAATTTTTTAGAAGTTAACTCAGTTAAAGTATTGAGCCAGGAGGAAGTTTCACAAGCGAGAAGTGCGAGAAAAGAAACTGTTAGCACAGAACTTGTAGTGGATAAGAAATTAATTAAAATCAATTCTCTTCTTCACTTTTACAAAAATTCACAACGATGTGTGAAATCCTGGTTTTCCCAAATAGAAAAAGGATTGACCATCTGCTTAACGAAAAAGTCGAAACCAGATTTCGCAAGTAGGTGTTAAAATGATTTTTGACCAATGGGAGCGACTTGTAAGACTTGGAAGGACTTGGCGATCCAGTGTGAAATTCAAATGGACTATATAAATGACTTCGGCGTCAGTCAAGAGTGAGAGATGGCAGCAGCGAAAGAGGGACACATCTAAAATGTAACTTCAAACTTCAAGCGACCCAGACTTTGTCCTCTTTCTCTTTCTCCTTATCTCTTTCAACAATTCATACTACAAACATTTTGTACGAACTCTACATTTAACCTGTTAATAATGTTTCTCAATGAACATTAACTTCTACAACTTATGTAATTCCTCCTATTAATAAATTACTATTTTAACAGGCAAAATATATATTTTATTATTTCACTCTTCTACACTAATCCACACATTTTAACTTACTACCAAATTTCTGATGATGAAAAACCTTCTGATGATTCTAACTCTGCATAAAATGCTGTAATCTGTAGGGAGTTCGGTTGAGTCTGACACAACGCTGAATACAAGAAACATTAACCAGCTCCCTACGCTACAAACTTACGGTTACCTCTAACCAATTCAACTGCGAATAGGTGAGAATATTAGCTTGATAGTTGTATGCAGGCAGGTTCCATTCCACTGAATAAAAAAAACCTTCAGTGTAACCCTTAAATCTAGAACTCTTTAGCCATTATTATTATTATTATTATTATTATTATTATCATTATTATTATTACTATTATTATTAACAACAATAACAACGATAAAAACAAACACAAAATAAACAACAACAACAACAACAATAATAATAATAATAATATCGTCACGATAGAGTGGGGCAATATTTACATTGGACAATGTGCAAACACTATGGAAAATCTGTAAGCAAAGACTGGTATGAACATCACCCATTCTATGGGATTACACCATCTACACAGATAAAAAAATTGAAGCAAATTGGCCAGACATTATTGTTAAAAATCAGAAAGAAAAAACTTGTCTATTAATTGATATGGCTTGTCCAGGGGATTGTAACATAGCCACCAAGGGATTCGAAAAACTGTTAAAATATAAAGACCTGGAAATTGAAATAGAAAAAATGTGGAAATTGAAAACAAGAGTTGTGCCAGTGATAGTAGGTGCACTTGGAATGATAAAAAATGGAACAAATCAACACATTGAAAGAATCCCTGGAAACCCCAGCTTAAGAGATATACAAAAAATTGTCTTATTAAGTACAGCCAAAACACTAAGGAAAACTTTGTCTATAGATGATAGGGATGATAGGGGACATAGAAAAAACATGAAATGGAGCCATAACAACACGCCACGACCTGCCTTAGGTCTTCCCAGCAGACTTGGTTGGTAGTGCGACCATAGCAGAAATTGAAATATGATGAAAAATGACATAATAATAATAATAGTTTCACCTCGAATGCTGAAAAGGCGCTCAGGGGAAATTGAGATTAAGACTAAAATTGTCGCTTTCCCTAAAGCTGCTTTCATTTACTCTGAGAGCATTCTCTGAAAGGCTCTCGAGTTTTAAGAAATCTTATTGGCACAATGACTCAAAAACAGAAATTTCGTCGGAAATGTCAATGTGCAATACCAACATCAGTCAGTTAAGTGCCATACGTGATACACGCTTTGGGCGACCATGAGAAAAGAAAGAGACATGACTGACTGGGCAGAAGATTATCCCGCAGTAGGTTGTCACTGCTTTCTGCAGTAGACTGGTTGTTAGTCAAGACTGTAGAACCCAATCTGTCCTATTATTTAGCCCATAACTGGAGAGAAGAGACGGATTAATATATTTCCCAAGGGTATTTGTGCGTAAGTGAATGCAAGGAGTTCAACTGGGATTCGAACTCGGCTCCCCGATTTCTCGTTCCGAGTCGATATCTACTTCACCACAGCGCACATATCCGAGTCTCTGAGATGAGAAATTGTCATTATTTACATTATTTACAGTTGGATTAATGTCCTCATCTTCGTTATTATTTTAATAAAATTCCGGCTTTTATTCTCTTTGGCCTTCCTGGAGTGTCTGTCAATCCGTTATTCACATTTACCCTGATGAAGTTATTTGCCATATATTTTTATCGAATGTAGTGGTAGTTTAAAAGACCAATAATTATGTCTACACTTTCAACTCTAATCGTCACAAAAAAGCTGTTGGAAATGCTAGGTGACCTTGACATAAATGGGAAGAAAATTACAATTATCCGAAACCTATGCTGACAGAAAACCGTTTGAATACGAATAGGAAATGAGTGCAGCAAATATTGCATCTCTTCTCCCCTCAGCTATGGGTTAAATAGTAAGGCCGATTGAGTTCTATAGCATTGGTTGGCAACCAGTCTACCGCAGAATGTAATGACAATTTACTGCAGGAAAATCTTCTGTCCAGTCAGTAATGTCTTTTTCCAGATATGATAGAAAAGATCTAGCATAGTACAGAAAAGAGGGTTTGGAAAATCTAATACTCACATGAAGGCAAGAGAGACAGAGGAAAGCGACAAACAAACTACCTGGCGAGCTTGAGTGCGAAGCAGAGTCTGAGAGAGATAACAAGAAAAAAGTTATTCACTGCGGCAAAGGATAAGAAGTTGTGGAGGGCCATGATCACCAATGTCCTGAAGGGGCACGGTATATAGAAGAAAATATTTGCTACACCCACAAACGGAAAAGTTACAGACCGACAAACAGACGGTAATGAGTAATGGACTGGAAAGATTAGAAAATTAAACAGATCTGCACACGAATGAACAATGTTTACCGGAACCGGAACCGGAAATAAAAATAAGATTTAAACCCAAGGCATCCACTTTCATAAAATTTACCCGTGCACGTCTTTTAATGAAGGTGTCATGTTTGAGAAAAATCAGCTTTTATTGGTCATGCTATATATCACTTGTGGAATCACCCAGACCAGGAGCGTTCAATTTTGATCCACTTCCTTTAGAAGTGGGGAAAAGTAGTCAACGGGGAGTAATTAAAATGAGGTCGAATGGAAGTGAGTGAAAAATGTTTGGCGCCATCTGCCTTCCATTAACGTGCTGGTCAGCAGTTTATAGGCGTCTTAAGGTGGCATAGTATGTTGACTTCAATATCTTCAGCTTAAAGAAATGTGACTTTGACCTTTGTCCTCGAAATTAGTCGGTGCTTGGTGATCATTGTATTTCCTTGTTTATTTATCAGTAGGATCACCTTTGTATTCACGTGCGTATATATATGTATATATATATATATATATATATATATATGTGTGTGTGTGTGTGTGTGTGTCAGTCAGTTAAGTGCCATACGTGATACACGCTTGGGCGATCACATCTCGAAAGAGAGATGACTGACTGGGCAGAAGATTATCCCGCAGTAGGTTGCCGTTGCTTTCTGCGGTAGACTGGTTGCCGACTAAGGCTATAGAACCCAGTCTGTCCTACTATTTAACCCATAACTGGAAGAAAGAAACGGATTAATACCTTTCCCAAGGGTATTTGCGCGAAAGTGAATACAATGGATTCAACTGGAATTCAAACTCGGATCCCCGGTTTCTCGTTCCGAGCCGATATCCACTGTACCACAAATTGTACATTTGGGTAGCAATCCTTCGATTATACAAGTTTCATTAAAAACAATTGACAGTGGTGATGGGAATATATTTTTAATTTACAAACACGGTGAAAACGTTGTGGCCGTGTTCATAAACTGCGTCTAGAGCAAGTTATGAATTGGTATAAGGAGTTGCGTCTTTAAAGTTAAAAGTCCTATTATGATGTTATTCTACTCAATATTATTAACTTAGATATATAGTGATAGAGAAAACTATTGTTTTTGGTTGGAAAAAATTTACTAAGTTAACAAAACAGACTAATTTGACTGTCAGTAGTTTATTTGCAACTATTTATTTTGATACTTTTACATTATTATACCTTGTAAAGCTAATGTAAAAAATAATATGAAAACATTTTAGAACAAATTCGTCAATTTCTTAAAGGAAAAACATAAAAAACATTTTATTTAAAAATAAAACTATATTAACAAAAATAAAAAGAACTGCCTAAAATTTATTGCACAAATGCTCCTTTCTTTTTAATAACTCTTAACAGCCTATTGTCAACATCTGGTGCAATTTTAGCGTCTGGTAAGTTGTTTGCAGCAACTTTAACTGCCTCCCAGAGGTCACACTTGCTGTTGAATTGTCTTCCATTAGAATAAATATCTCTCTTAAGGATGCTCCACAGGTTCTCAATGGAATTCAAGTCACAGCTATTTGAAGGCGAGTCCACAAGAGAATCTTCAACAAATCCCTTTTCTTTCGACCAGGATTTAGTAAACTTTGATGCACGACTTTGTGCGTTGTCTTGCATAAAGATCATAGAGCTACGCTTGGCTAAAATCAAGAAATATTGCTCGAGAAAATCACAGTAACTTTTGAAATTCATTTTAACCCCGTCTTTCACTTTAAATGGACCCAGGAGCTCATTACCAATAATCCCAGCCCATATCATGATCTTACCGCCGCCTTGGCGTTTAAAACATTTTCTTGTCATGTTGCTTGCAAATCCATCCTCGAGCCTATCCATCGGGCCCATCGAGGGTGATCTTTGATTCGTCTGTAAAAAGCACTTTACTGAAATCAGTTTTCATGTACTTTTTTGCTCACTGCAATCTTCTTTCCTTATGTTTTTTTGTTGTTAAAATGGGTTTCTTGACGCATTTGGGTTTCTTATTAATTCTCTTCGGATATGTGATAGATCTCGTTTTGTTAAATTCCTGAATTCAGCCTGAGACTTTTGTTCCTTGGTTGAATTCCCATTTAACATATTTTCTTGATTGTTCAATGATCCATTTTCAAATCCTTAGAAATTTAAAGCGAAGACTTTCCTTTGCTAATTTCTTTGATTATATAGTTCTTTTCATTTATTGTTAGTTCTTTTTTACGAGCCATAATACTAAATTCTAGTTCTTACAAATAATCTCTTGATACTGCAAATTGCTATACTTACTGAAAAAATACTAGATATAAATCTGAAATTGAAAATTAGGACTTTATTGCTTTCGTGCTTACTCGCTATACATAATAGTACAAATTATTTCATTGGATAACACATATCTATGAACTTTACATAAAATATTTGACAATACCTCTTTTGCATATAATCTCTAAACGCAGTTTAGTGGATGGCTTAACGTGTTGGCTTTATCATCATCATCATCATCATCATCATCATCATCATCATCATCATCATCATCATTATTATTATTATTATTATTATTAATGCAGCCATTATTTTTAGTTGTTTTTGCAGGCTATTCTATTTGTATTTTCTACAAGTATGTTTCTAATTACATAAGCATTCCGATTTCTCGCCGGGTGGTTATCCATTAAGTCAACCGAACATTTTATCGTCTTCAAATAGATTTTAAGATGTCAGTAAGGCCCGTGTATATACATTAATGCATACACGCACATACATACATAACGTTTGACGTTACGAAACATTTATAGAAATGGAAAACGGAGACAGCAAACTGATTTCGGCTGATTGCGCAAGAGTCAAAATATATCGATGTGATTTACACTGGAATAAAAGAAAAATAAACGATGGTCCGGTTTGGACTCACATAAAAATAAAATCTGCCCCGGTTTACACTGGAATAAAAAACAAAAGCAAAATAAAAAATAAAAAAAAACAGAACATGGTCTAGTTTACACTAGAATAAAAAGAATAAAAAAGACCATGGTCCGGTTTTTACCGGATTAAAAAAATGGACCATAGTCCGGTTTACACTGAAATAAAAAATAGATCATTATTCAGTTTGGACTCGCATAAAAAATGATCTCTACTCCGTTTTTCACTGGAATATATATATAAAAAAAAAAAAGAAAAGAAAATAGAGCATGGCCCGGTTTACACTGAAATTAAAATATAGATAATGGTCTGGTTTAAAATGAAAAAAAAAAAAAGAAGGTTTACACCGGAATAAAAAAAAAACATACCATGGTCCGGTTTACACTGGAAATAAAAAAATAGATTATGGTCTGGTTTACACTGAAATGAAAAAAAAATAGACGTTGGTTCGTTGTGCAGAATAGTAAAAAAAAGTTAGACATAGGTCCGGTTTCCACTGGAGTCAAAATGGGATCTGGTTTTCATTGAAATAAAAAAATAGACTTCGATCCGTTTTGCACGAGAGACAAAAGCCTAGACACCAATAAGATTTACACTTGAGTAAAGAAGTATTGAGGGTTTGTATTATTTTAGAGTGAGTGCTTTTACAGAGTGTCTTGCTCGTCTATAGGCGGGGGGAGATGCAGATGCTGACTGAGCAAAAAACTCTTCATTATTATGATCAATTTTATTTCAACAAGCTTTGTTTAAAGGCTCAAGAATACATCGGTAGTAACGTTAAAGTAAAATCAGAATTATATGGATGTTGAAGGATTTATTTAATACTCTGTAATACGATTTGTAAAAACGTATTTAAAATTTTCAATAACGTTAATTGATTAAACTGAAGTTTCAAAAATGAAAGAAGCCTGTTAGATACGTCAAATTTGTTTTTAATGCTCATAAGAAACCTAGATAGAAGAATGGCAAGATGGTTGCAACAGAAAATAGTAGATGGAATCGGGATTAACAGGGTGTGTAGTTTATAGCGATTCGAAAATAAAAATTAAGAAGTCGAGTTCAAGCCTATATAACACAATTTTCGGTTTTACGTAAATAAACATCTCTGCATTGAAATGTATCGTAATGTCAACAAATGTAAACGTACAATGTTACAAAAATTCACGAAAATCCAGTGCAAAGATGATTGATCACTTAAAATCGAAAATTGTGTTATATAGGCTCGATTTGACTTCATTTAGACTGTTGGTCATTCGTGGTCGAGAGGTCTAAGACGCGCAAGATCAATTGGTGGCTTCCCCTATGAGGATAGGGGTCGCAGGTTCGACACCTGCCGAATGACAAAATTTATTGTAAATAATCAGGCCGGAAGAAATAAATATATAATACTGTTTGATTATAAACAGAATATCTACTTAAATACGAGTATCGATCAAAGATAATGTTCAAACAAATCATTTCAAATTGTCAATTGGTTATTCATATATATATATATATATATATATATATATATATATGAAGAATTAATGTATCTATTTTTATCCGACATTTTTGTTACTTCAATAAATCTGTCAACTACCACTAGCAGTCCCCCCTGTCCCCCTTCAGCATAGACCAAGCGAGTCTCCCTGAAACAATACACTGCGCCTCCTCGTCCTTACTTTCTCTTCCGAACTCAGGTGGAACCCTTACATTGAATCAATGGCTAAATCGACTGCTAGGAAGTTTACTCAAATACGAGTATCGATCAAAAGTAATTCCAAACAAATAATTTCAAAATGTCACTTGTTAATAACTATTTCGTTAATTTTCGCGAATTTATATTTTTGTAGAATAAATCTGGCTGGAAATCGTCGAGTCGGAAGGGATTTCAACAAGTGAGAAGTGCTAGAAAAGAGACGATAGCATAGAATGTTTTCTTTTTTGCATTTTTCTCGTCTTTTTCTCTTATATTTTTTCTTTATTCATCATCATTTTTTTTCCTTTTTCATTTGTTCTCATTCTGTTTTTTCTTCATGCTTTCTCGTTCTCACCCTTCCTCTCTCATTTATTTTTCTTCACCTAATTTTATTCTTTCTCTTTCATTCGTTCTCATTTTTACACTTTCTCTTTCTCTTGTAATTAATTTTTCTTCATTTATTCTCCTCTATTCTTTTCTCCTTCTTTCACCTTCCTACTCATTCTATAGTTTTCTTCTTCTGCCGTATTTCTTATTCGTTCTTTCTTTTTGTTTAAATTTTTTTTCCTCCTATCACGTTACTTTTTCTACCCTTAATCAAGACATTAATGACACACGCATGAAACTGACTTTGGTTCTGTATTGCATAGGTAATCAGTCAGCTGTAGTCAGTTGTTTTCAAGCCTAGGAGAAAAATAATCCGAAGCTGGGAAAATTGTTTTAGCAGCATCAGAAATTGCAACAGAAAACGCATTTTGATGCGTTTATCTTCATTGGTACGCTCCTACTTCTCATTATGTCCCTGCTGTAGTAATCTTGATATTCTTTCATCTAATCACCTTATGTGTAAAAAAATAAAAAAAATAAATAAAAATCAGGGAAACGAGCAGCTCTCATCGTTTAAAATTCTTTCTCTTTTTACACAACTCAGAAAATAAAAAAAAATTCTATAAAATTATAGATGTTAAAGATATTTATTTTTTACGAGAATCGCAAACGAAGAAAATCGTAGTTAGATGCAAAATAACTTCTGCGGATAGATTCAGTTGTATCTGTTGTCGGTACAAAGATTTACCTAGCATTTAAAATAGAGAGAGAGAGAGAGAGAGAGAAAAAAAAAGCAAAAACAAAAACGGCTAGTCGTAAGAACGTAAACGTGTTGCATGCCTTCTCTGCAACCCTGAAAAGAGGGGCTAATGGATGTAGCAAAAATCTGTCATTAGTCACAAGTCCGGAACGCCATATTGCCAGAGGCTGTGCTTTACCCAGATGTGAGAAATGCTTATTCTCTTCACAGTGTCTATCTCAAAATTGTTCTATGCATAGACCGGGCTTTACAGACCGGTTGTTAGGAATCACATGACCGCAAAGCATAATAATTGGGGAAGAGAATGGGAAATTAACCTAACACTTATATATATATATATATATATATATATATATAAATATTATGATCTGAGATTAAGGACAGGATGGTTAAATAAAATAAAGACAAGGGGAAAACTGTATTTTAAATCGCCTACGCGTTTCGTCCTGTGATGGATTTTATCAAGGCAAAAAGACGAAATGAGCTTTATTCTAAATTAAGAAAATGGTCGAATTCCTTTCATTTTAATATCTCGTAACTTTGCACTACACATGAAGAAATTCTAAAAACTAAAATATTCTGTTAATCTTTTGAAATGTTTTGTGAACGTCTTTGTGGTTGCCAACACTGTTTGTTTATTGATACGTAATTTAGAATAAAGCTCATTTCATCTTTTTGCCTTGATAAAGTTCATCACAGGACGAAACGCTTAGGCGATTTAAATACAGTTTTCCTCTTGTCTTTATTTTATTTAACTATATATATATATATATATATATATTTATATATATATACATATATATATGTGTGTGTGTGTGTGTGTGTGTGTGTGTGTGTGTGAATTAAAAGTACATTGCGACACAGAAATTTCTATGTTTCGAGATTTCTATCTTGTCATCAAGCAATGTTGGATGTTGGTTGGGAAACGATTTACATAGAACTTTCCGTGTCGCAATGTACTTTTAATTCATAATTATATGATTATATTATGCTCTACAATATTTATTGTATTGAGCACAATTTATAAAAAGTAAATGCCAAGGAACTCAAAATAGTCAAATAAAATAAATAAGTGAAATACGTATAAGTAACGTGCAAATTGTGGAATCTGCAATCTTGATGATTTCACAATTTTATTATCCTATTAAAACAAATTGTAGCTAAAACTTTAACTGATTCCTTAGAAAGATATACTGGGAAAATTCATGTCAATAAATAATTTTTCTTCTATCCCGACTAGAGAAATTAACAGTTTTATAATAAAAAGTCAAAGAATTTTGTTTTATTCTGGCCAGTAAACGCCTACCTAGCGAAAGCGAATGGCGTTGTAAGTAAAAATAAGCATATATGTATGCTATCTTCCTAAATTATGCAAAATGGAAATAACATCCTCATCTCATTTTATCAGATATATTTAACAGATATATTTATTAAAATTACACAAAAATATATTGAAATACTAATTCGATAAAATCATCATTGGCTTTAACCACGGCCTCCCGACCACCCCGGAATCTCTTGCAACGCTTCTGGACGGTCACCTTATTTAAGTTAGTGAATGCTGTCATAATTCTTGCCTTTAGTTCATCTTTGGTATTACAACAGGTTTTGTTGCTCTCTCACTCAACTGCGTCCCACACATAATAATCAAGGGGGTTGCAATCTGGGGAGTTAGGTGGATAGATATACGGGGCGATGTGGTCGCAGAAATAATCTGACAACCTCAAACTAAACGTAATTCATTGGAGATTTGCAGAAGTTCTTCGCCGTGTTTTGATTGGATTCAAAGGGAATAATTTGTTACGATTTGATCAAACCAGAACGAAATATTATTGGGAAATAGTATGCATGTTCAATGAGCAAATTTCCGTAAAGAAATAGTGCAAGAAAAACAATCACTGAGTTTCCTGCATGAAAGAACCAGTCCTCGAGTTGCAGTACATGTGTGGGATAGGAAATTAAGAATTAACATCAACCTTCTTCTTCACTTTTACAAAAATTCGCAATGACGTATGAAATCCTGGTTTTTCCCAAATAGCAAAAAAAAAAAAAAAATTGACCATGAGCTGATAGAAAAAGTCGAAACCGGATTTTGCAAGTAGATGTTAAACTGATTTTCTGACAAATGGAAGCGACTTGCAAGACTGAAAGGACTTAGCGATCAAGTACGAAAATCTGAATACTATAAAAGGCCCCGGTCAGCTTCAGTCAGTCACTTAGATGGGAGCAGCGAGAGACAACGCTAAAATGTAACGAGAGAAGCTTAAAGTCAACTCGTACATTCGTCCTCTTTCTCTTTCCTTCTTGCGTGCTGCTTCCTTTTACTTCTTCTTCTCTATCCAAAGACATTCTTATCAAGCCAACACATACATATGTACGTACGCATATACTCTTTCAACAAATTACTACAACGAACATTTGCAGGAACTCATGATACCTTTAGCTTTCTCACTGAACATTAATTTCTACAAATTTTTGTTGTTAAAAAAAATAAATTTATCTTTTAGGGATGAGAAATTAAGAATTAAAATCAACCTTCTTCTTCACTTTTACAAAAATACACAATGACGTATGAAATCCTGGTTTTTCCCAAATAATAAAAAAGGATTGACAATGTGTTTATAGAAAAAGTCGAAACCGGATTTTGTAAGTAGATGTTAAAGTGATTTTCTGACCAATGGGAGCAATTGTAAGACCAAAAATGACTTCGCTATCAAGTGCGAAAAATCTAAATTACTATAAATGATCTCGATCAGTCAGTCAGATGGGAGTAGCGAGAGAGACACAACTAAAATGTAACTTCAACTTCATGTCGACTCGGACATAAGGTCACGTCGCACCTTGTTCTCTTTCTCCTTTTTTCTCGTGTGCTGATTCATTTTATTAGTCTTCTCTATCCAAAGACATCCGTACCTAACAGACACTAATATATACATATGTACGTACACCTAAACTCTTTTCAGCAAATTATTACTACGAACATTTCTTGATACCTTTAACTTTCTCATTGAACTTTTAACTGTTACCTTTTCTTGTTATTCCATTTTTTAAATAAATTTCTATTTTAACATACAAAATGTATATATTTTATTCTTCCATTATTCCACACTATTCCACACAAACCAACCAAACTTCTGATACCAACCCGATGATTCTGAAAATAACCTTCTGATAATTCTGATGATGATAATTCTGGATAAAAGTTGTAAGCTGTAGGGGGTTCGGTTATGTATGACACAAGGCCGAATTAATGAAGATTAATCATTTCCCTACGGCTTCACTGGTGACCCTGATAGAGCAAAGTAAATCTTTTCTTTTGTATGCGATGTATTCAGCTTACTTTCAATCTGTTTACTCTTTTGATTTATTCAATACTAGTTGTCTGGGTAAAGATTTCTAACAGAGAGATATTTGAGCGAGAAAAGAAAGATGCTTTCTTTTTATTCTACAAGAATGAAAAAAGAATTTTTCTCTTTGGATGCACTTCATCAATTAAATTAAAATAGCTGGTCATAGACGGTCTGAGAAATAGATATTGAAAATTAATGATTCACTGAGTTTATGCAAAGAAAAGAAAGAACGTTTTGCATTATTCAAATAAATATATAGGTATCGGAAAACAATATGTGAATGTTTATATCCAGGTATGCCTCATCTTACGTCGGTAATTTGTTCCAGGAGAGGCGACTTAAGTTGAAAAACGACTCAAGTCGAATTTACTTGTCACCGAATTTACTTGTCACTAGGCTAAACCGCAAATAACCATTTCCAGTTCTGTATTTTATTTATAAATATATTTTAATAATATATGATAAATAAGAATCTATTTTAAGCTTACAAAAAATTAAATTTTAGTTTTTTTTTTATGTAATACAGAAAAAAAAAGCAATCCAAACTTACGAATGCATGTAGGCATATACTTGTAAATGTAGGTGTTTACAATTTGGCGATCTTTACAGTACATCGCAGACTTTTTATTTGTGTACGTAGTTTACTGGAAGACATGATAAAATAAAATGATTTTGTAAGGGTAAATAACAAATACAGTTATTAAAATTACTTTGTGATATTCGGAAATAAACTATTTATTTATTTATAATCATATCGCCGCAAGCAAGGCAGTCTACTGCAACTAGTCCGCAGGGAGTTACATAGGAGGAAAGTTATGAGAAAGAGTGACAGGTTACAGGGCATGTCAGGAAGTGGGTAAGAAAGGGTTAAGATACTGAGCGTGGAGTGGACAGAGAAAAAAGCATGAGAGAGAGGATGCAAGTTAGCAAGATAGGAGATAACGATTGACTTTACACTTAAACGCCCGGAGATTGTAGCTGGCAGGGATGCAAGTAAACGGAATGGAATTCCACTGGCGGGAAGTGCGAGAAAAGAAGCTGGGGGAGTAGAATTTGATTTTACATTTTTATCCGTTTCACAGTAAAAGGGTGGGACCTAATTGCTAATCTTGTTGCTCGAGTAAATTTATGCATAAGGGGAACTAGTGAGCTATGTTCATCGGAGTAAAAGCCGTAAAAATACGCCTAGAAGAGACATATTGCACCTGTGAGAAAGTTAATGTATCTTGGCTACCAGGTCGGGATCGATCACATTACAGATTCTCAGTTGGATTTTGTCAAGTACCTTTACGTGGATAGCAGGGGCACCCGACCAGATATGTCAGTAGTATTTAATGCAAGGCCGGATGGTAGAATTATATATATGCAAATGTTAAATATATCAATATTTACATTCAATTTGTTTATTTAAATCGCTGATGGTTGTGGATCGTCATTATCAACAACTGATTCTGGCTGTTGTTGCTCAATACGCTTTTTGATAAGAAACTGGCCGAGGATTCATTGAATTGTGTTCTACTTCTTTTCTTCAAGAATTATAGATGTTTTTGTATTCCGTTCTCAAGGATTTATGATGATTGTATTAAAATTTACCATACACATACGTATTTTGAAATAATTTCATATACTTTTATTCTTATTTATTGCTGACCGCTTGGGAATACCAGGTGCTGTAAGCATTTAGTGACGGATGTGCCTTGTGGTGCAGTGGATATCGGCTCAGAAAGAGAAATCGGTGAACCGAGTTCGAATTCCAGTTGAATACCCTGCATTCACTTAAGCACTGGTACCCTTGGGAAAGGTATTAATCTGTCCCTTCCCTCCAGTTATGGGTTAAATAACAGGGTAGGACTTATGGACCCTGACCTTAAAAAAAAAAAATCCCAATGAATCTTGATACTCGAAAAGAACAAGTATTACTAGACACAAAAACTTATATGAAAAACAACAACAATGAATTGTTGAAAGAAAAAGTTATTACCAGCAATAAATAAATAAAAAAATTAGTTGGCAATAAATGACGCACCGATTTTGATATGCCATAAAACAAAACAACCAACCGAAATCTTATTTATTATACAGTAACATGCTTTTATGTGTTTTTAACGCTTTTCTAATGATATTGCGACTTCAATATTTGTGAAGGACAGACGTAAAGACGAATAAAAGGATTTAAACTTGATTTTATTTTTCCATATATATTTTTTGACAGACGACATACATATGATCGAGAACGACTTGCAACGACGTAACCCAACGTATAGCTGTACTTACAATTACTATATCACCAAATTTACGAACTTGCACTTTAATTTGCATGTGCTTTAATCCATCCAAACATGCGATAGTCGAACTAATTTGAACTTGACTGATTGATTTGTCTGATTAATGGCATATCAACTCCTCATGGGTGATTTAATGCAGAAATTTAATTTTTGGGGGAGCTTTTTTTTAGCCCTTTTATTTTAGTTTTTGATTCGGGTTTGGCTCTAAGTAGGTATAATTGTAGTTCTTAGTCTCATCCATGATACCATTTACTCAGAGGACTTATTTAGCCTTCAAAATTCAGTTTACGACGACAAAAACCGATTTGATATCAATACAAGGAAATCAAAATTTAACTTACATCCATTCATTTTTCTTTCAGTCTACGCTTTCGCTTTAACTGGAAACAACTATTGCTTTTTAGTCTTTCGTGCCAACGTCCAAAGAGTGTGAGCTCCAGGGCCATGGATTAGTTTTAAAGCTTTCATTACACCCGAGCAACGCCGGGCTATACTGCTAGTATATATATATATATATGCGATTGGTAAATTAAATTGTCGCAATTATTTTATTATTTCAAATAGTGTTTAGGCTGAGTCTGAGCTCCAGGACCATGGATTAGTTTTAAAACTTTCATTACACCCGAGCAACGCCGGGCTATACTGCTAGTATGCCATAAAACAAAACAACCAACCGAAATCTTATTTATTGTACAGTGACATGATTTTATGTGCTTTTAACGCTTTTCTTGTGTTATTACGGCTTCAATATTTGTGACGGACAGACGTAAAGTCGAATAAAATAACTTGAACTCGATTTTATTTTTCCATATATATTATTTTGACAAACGACATATGATCGAGAACGACTTAACTTGAAACTACGTAACCCAAGGCATGCCTGTATCAAGATCACTCTTCATGGACATCTATGAAAAAGTGGAAACAACTTCAAGTCCTAAGAGATGGAACGCGTCAAACTTTATCCACAATTTCCTTAAAATATACCAATATAAAAACAATATTAATTTCTGATTGTATTCATATATCAACGTGTTTTCACATATTCATTAGAAAATTATATATATATATAGTAAATATCTAACCTAGAGAGCCAACGAACCTATCAAGGTTTCACCAAATTGGATCTTCGGGGAAAGTTGGAGCCAACTTTCCCTGAAGATCCAATTTGGTGAAACCTTGGTAGGTTCGTTGGCTCTCTAGGTTAGATATTTACTTTGTTTGCTCTACTTGCGTATTGAGCGTTTTTTTTATTTTAGGTTACTCGTCTCGGGTTTTTCTCTTTGGGCTACGTACTTTGACTGATGTTCAAGTGCTTAGCTCGTTCTTTTTTTATCACCATTTTTTCCTTTCGCGTATGTGCTCGGAGGGTTTTTCGATACGAGTATAACGATAAGTTTACATTTATATATATATATATATATATATATATATATATATATATATATATAGTATACCGAGGCAGCAGATCATTTTCTAATCATTGTACTGTTAAATATAAGAGACAATGAATTATGTTTAATCATGAGCCGTTCTAAACGTATTTTGGCTTTAATTTCAGGCGAAAATAACGATAAAAATTCTCCAGCATTTACGAGCTGCGTTTGCTGCTTGGTGACTGTTGTCGTTGCTTAGCAAACACAAAATAAAATCGTTTTTGATGGTGGATGTTTTTATGTTAACGTCCCTGTAAACTCTTTGAAGATGGCTCATCCAAATGTTGAAGAAGTTTTGTCTTTATTTTCACCTGAAATTAAAGCCAAAATACGATGTTTAGAACGGCTCGTGATTAAACATAATAGACATTCATTTTCTCTTATAACAGTATATATATATATATATATATATAGATAGATAGATAGATATGTGTGCGTGTGTAAAATAGAATATAATATTTGTTAATACCAAGTGTAGATATGTTCGCCTATCGTCCGGTTCACACTACTTCGCGATCTTTAGAAGACGAGCAGGAGTTTATCCCTTGTTTCCTGTTTAGGATTGAGTTTCCGGTTCTTTCTAAAGTCTACTTCAACTTTCTACGCTTAACATCTCAGTCTGAAGTCTGAAATTTTATTCACAAATTAAATTTTCAACTCTTAAAGTCCACAAATATCTGTCTACCTTTCCTGTTATTTTGCACTTTCTTACGCTAATAGAACTGCACACAGTAATCCTCTACCTTGAGTGGCCCTTGGGCCTTCTATTGCTTGGATTTTAGTAATACACACAAACACACACACACACGGATATATATATATATATATATATATATATATATATATATATATATATATATATATGTTGATTGTTTAATTACTTCGTCATAATAAAATTAGACCAGTACACAATTGTATTAAAAAGTGTTCAATACAATTATATTTTAGAACTTTTGAATATGTTTCATTTGTGAACGAGTTATTACGCGACCTAGGTTTCTACCATAAGTGGTGCCTTCAGGTGATTTGCAATAACGGATTTTACCGTTTACCTTTTTTTTTTTAAACGGTAAACGTCAAAATCCGTTATTGCAAATCGCCAGAAGACACAACTTATAGAAACCTTGGTCGCGTAATAGCACGTTTACAAATGGAATATATATATATATATATATATATATATATATATATATATATATATATATTATAATAGTGTCGCCCCAAGCAAGGCATTTTACTGTCACTGTTGTGCAGGGGATTACATAGGAGGAATGTTATGAGGAGTGAGAGGTTGCAGGGGGTGTCAGGAAGAGAGTAGGAGAAGGAAGAGAATACTGATGACAGTGGGGTAGAAGAAGCAAAAAGCATGAGACAGAGGATGTAAGTTAAGTGATGTAAGAGGATGTAAGTTAGTGAGACAGGAGATGACTATTGACTTTACATTTAAATTCTTGGAGATTGTAACTGTCAGGAAAGCAAGTATGCAGAAGAGAATTCCACAGGCGGGAAGTGCGAGAAAAGAAACTGATGGAGTAGAATTTGCGTTTACAATTCATTGGTTTCACAGTAAAACACACACCCATTATTATCTATTTCTCAAAAAAAAAAAAATCTTACAATCTAAAAATATTTCCTTGCTTTAAATAAACTGCAAGGATGTAGAAACTATAGAAAAGGAATCAATGAATTACATCGTCATGCGGAAAGCTGAAAACGACATTTTTGTAGGGAATGTGTGTGGATATATATATATTTTTTAAATATATATATCCACACACAAGTTAAAGATTGAAGAAAGAGAAATAAGAATATTATTAGAAAAGAAAGAAAGAAAGAAAGAAAGAAAGAAAAAGTAATTTGAGAAAGAAAAAGAGAGAAAGGTTAAAGATTGAATACTTAGAAAGATAGTGAAATAAACAGACAACGGTAAAGAAAGAAAGAAAATGAAAGTTGAATAAAAAGATTTGAAAAATAAAAAATTAAAAATTAAAATCCGAAAAGCTACAAAGAGAGAAAAAAATAAATAAAAAAAGGAAAAGAAAGAGAAAATCAAAGACGGATGAAAAAAAAAATAAATAAAATAAAAATAAAAATATGTGAAGCGCTATAAAAACAGAAAGAGAAATAAAAAGAGGACGGAAAGAAAAAAAAGAAAGGAAAAAGCAAGAAAAAAGAAAGAAAGAATAGCTATTTTAATGAGGAGAAAATATATTAATTCCTTCATTGTTTCCTGTCCAGATGGCAACGTCTCTGTTGATAGTAAGAAACATCTGTTCATTTGCGCGTGTCTGCAACACAGATTTCTATCCCCCAAAATGATCGTTTTTCCTTCTACAGTTTTGCCATTGATGTTATTTGTACCACTGTTTAGGTTCGGTCGTCGGGTTGTGAATGTGTTCAGCTATATGCATTGCTATTATTCTCAAAATACACCTGCCCGTCGACAGCAGATACGTTAATCATATTTACACCGGTCCAAAATACTTGCTTTACTTTATCTCTGGATGGTATTGGGCATTGATAATTGAAGATTTTTACCGACTCGTTCCCAACCCTCATAGTGGTAAGTTTGATACACGATCACTATTAATGGAGAACGTTAAAAATTTATATGCGAGTAATGCTAGAAAATATCAATTTCTTGCATTATTTCCGCTTGTGAGATACTGAAAACAAACGGGATTGAACCTTGATACTTCCTCTCTTAGTAGAGTTGGTGGGTGGGTGGTGGGGTGCGACTCCAGCCTCTGGGACTTGAGTTTGGTTAATTTCTAACTCGGAAGAAAAACTAAAACAAATAAAAAGTGAAAGAAATTTTGAAGCACATAGGCAACAAGAATTGATTCCAGTTTGCCCACACACACACACACACACACACACACACACACACACACACACACACACACACATATTTATATATATATTTATTTATATATATTTATATATATATATATATATATATATATATATATATATATATATATATATATATATATATATATATTTATACACGCATATATATATATATATATATATATACAGTACTGTGCAAAATTAGGACAAGAACTATTTTATCTTTTATGAGGGATATTGACAGAAAATAAAAAATGTAAAGTAATTTTATTTGATTTACTCAACAAATGCTTTAAGAAAAATGCTTGTTACAAAATGAATAAATTTAATATTTCGTATAACAGCCTTTTGCTTTGATCACAGCCTTCATTCTGTCAGGCATTGACATCACAAGCTTCTTCAATGTATCTAATGGTATATCCTGCCAAGCAGCTTGTATTTGTTCCCAAAATGGTTCTTGCGAAGTAACATTAGATTTATTAATTTTTTTATCCAAAATATCCCATAGATGTTCAATAGAGTAGTTTCAAAATAACTTGTTTAATAGAAAATGGGAAAAATTAAATATAACTTGTTTTAAATACATTTCTTTTACACCTAGTTTTAAATAATCAATATTTATTAGCAATTTACTTGGCTTTTCACCTTGTATTTGAATTTCAGTGAGATTTTTTAGGAAAATCACCCCTGTCCTAATATTTTTGCACACTACCAGTAGGACAGGGATAATTTTAAACTTTATTTTGATGCCTCATAAAAGATAAAATAGTTCTTGTCCTAATACTTTTGCACGGTACTGTATATATATATTGTGAATTTATAACATAAATATGTTATAATATCACTACAAAAGTAACCATTTTGTTTCGACACTATCCGTGTCTTATCAAATGATGAATTCCATTTCAAGTTGGAGGGTTTTAAAAAGTTTAAGACTAGCCAAACCCACTTAATAAAGGAGGCGTTTTTACATAGAAAGGACCAATCAAAACAAAGCGATCTCTGATCTGAAAATACAAGAACAAACTCTAAAATTAATTTGTTAGGGGTCTTAACAATAATATCTGATTAAAATAGAGGTCAGCATGTGCAACTATATTTACATATGTGGGAGTGTGGGCATACGCGCATGTCGATATAAATAAGTATAGGTGATCGTGTTAATATGTAGGGTTATATGGAGATGTGTGTTTATGAAGGTAAACTCAAACACAATTTACATAAATCCTAATTCTAGCCGTCCCCCGTCGGTGATTAAGCATATACCATCTTTTATTGAATCTAGACTCAACAATAACTCATCTAGCAAAGTAGTTTTTGATCAGCATAGCAAATTTTATAATTCTGTCCATAAAAACAGCGGTTAGAGGGCTACTGATATCAAATTCAGAAATCCTATTGGCAATGACAATAAGAAGATCTAGAAAAATCATCTGGTTTACTCCTGCTTACAATCTGATGGTTAAAACTAAATTGGGACAAAAATTCTTAAACCTAATTAGCAAACACTTTCCCAAAACTAATCTTCTTAGTGAAATATTCAATAATAATACTCTCAAGTTAAGCTATTATTGCACGGGTAAGTTAGAAAAATAATTTCAAAAAACACAATGACAAAGTCCTCAAGTATAGAAATACAAAAACCTGGTGCATTACAATGTTCAAATAGATCGTATTAAAGTCAACAGAACTAATGCCAGCGAATGTAATTGTAGAACTTCTAAAGAGTGCCCACTGCATAATAATTGCTTAGTTAGCTCCATAGTTTATCTTTGTACTGTCTCTACAATTGAAAATCCCGATAGTGATTCACTTGAATCTAACCACTGTTGTCAAAGAATACCCGTTTCTGATCCCATGTAATAATTCGATGCAAAAATGGTTCTTTTTCCTAGTTCTTAGTCATACACTTAGTTTAGTCAACGTTGTTTCATTGTAATCCTTTTCATTGGGTTTATGAGTTATAATATATTGAAAGAAATACTATCTGGAAAGAAAATAGAGTCAGGAAGAAATCAAGAGTTTTGTTGTATACTAACGAGATTACTTCGTTAGAATATCTGATCAGCAACCAACGAAAATGCTTTATTTCATGTGTGACAAGCTAATATAATACACTTTTGGAACCTTCTGTTTTGACATGATTCGCCAATGAATTTGTGTCAACCAAAAATAATAGGACAGATTGGGTTCTCTTATCCTAATGATATCGACTGATTAGCAAAACATTTCTAATTCTAAAATAGAAACTTTTAAATTGTCTTATATGAAGCTATAGCGGGATTGGGTAATGCTTCTTTGATTCGGCTTTGTGTCATACATAACGGAACTCTCTACAGCTGACAAGTTTTATCCAGAATTATCATCAGAGTTAGCGGAAGGTTTTCCTCAGAAGATTGGTTGGCTGGAAGGTTGGAATGTGTGGAATTGTGTGGAATAATCTAAGAATAAAAATATGCAGTTTTCATGTTAAATTAGTAATTTATTAAAAGGAAAGAATGACAAGAATAGGTAGTAGTTAATGTTCAATGGGAACAAATAATGAGTTATGAATGTCAAGAGTTGAAGATGTTCGTAGTAGTAATTATTGAATTGACTTTATGCGTACATAGGCATGTATGTATTAGCGTTTGTTCGGTAGGAGTGTCTTTGATGGAGAAGAAGAAGTAAAAGGAATCAGCACACGAGAAAGATGGAGAAAGAGGACGATGTGAGACGCGATCTATGTCCGAGACGTGGTTAAAATTTCTCCCGTTACATTTTAGTTGTTTGTCTCGTTGCTTCCATCTGGCTGACTGACTGACGCTTTGTAACGGTAGGGAGATGGTTAATGTTTCTTTGATTCTTTGATTCGTTCTTTGTGTCATACAAAACCGAACTCCCTACAGCTTACAAGTTTTATTTAGAATTATCAGAAGGATTTCATCAGAAGGTTGGTTGGCAGTAGAAGTTTGGAATGTGTGGAATTGCGTGGAATAATGTAAGAGTTCGAATTCCAGTTGAATCCATTGTGTTCACTTACGCGCAAATACCCTTGGGAAAGGTATTAATCCGTCTCTTCCTTCCAGTTATGGGTTAAATAGCAGGACAGATTGGGGTTCTGTAGCCTTAGTCGGCAACCAGTCTACCGCAGAAAGCAATGGCAACCTACTGCGGAATAATCTTCTGCCCAGTCAGTCATGTCTCTTTCGAGACATGATCGCCCAAGCGTGTATCACGTATGGCACTTAACTAACTGACTGAATGTAAGAATAAAAATATACATTTTTCTTCTTAAAATAGAAATTGATTAAAAGAAATGAATAACAAGAACTCGTAGAAATTAATGTTCAACGAGAAAGTTAAAGATATCAAGATTTGTAGAAAATGTTTGTAGTAGTAATTGTTGAAAGAGTATATGCGTATGTATGTATGTATGTATGTATGTATGAGCGTTTGTTTAGTATTAATGTCTTTGGATGGAGAAGAAGAAGTTAAAGAAATCAGCACACGAGAAGGAAAGAGAATGAGAACGAATTTCCGAGTTGACTTGAAGCTTCTTTTCTATTTTTTAGCGGTGTCTCTCGCTGCTCTCACCTGAATGATTGACTGACGCTGATCGGGACCTTTTTATATAGTCCTTTTGAATTTATCACTGGATCGCTAAGTCTACAAGTTTTGAAAGTCGCTCCCATTGGTCAGTAAATCAGTTTAACACCTACTTGCGAAATCCGGTTTCGATTTTTTCTTTAATCACATGGTCAATCCTTTTTCTATTTGGGCAAGACTAGGATTTCACACGTCATTGTGAATTTTTGTAAAAGTGAAGAAAAGGAGTTGATTTTAATTCTTAATTTCCTATCCACTACAATATATTTCATCATTCAACCGGGTCCTTATACAAACTTAGATCTCATGTAGTACCGTGGATGTTTATATTGTTTATCCTGCACATGAAACTTTGGTCATATTGGGATCATTTTCACTCGCAATTATCATATTTTTATTAATTCTAAAAGAGTATGAAAGTTGCGAAACGAAACCCAAAAATAACCCCCTCAAATGTCTTCGGCCACTTGACCAATATTTACTTTCTCTTTCCTGTTCCACCGCTAACAGAAAATTTTTTAAAAGAACACGACTGATTTTTATTTTACATATAGGATGTTCGTTGTGGCGCAGTGGATATCGGCTCGGAACGAGAAATCGGGGAACTGAGTTCGAATTTCAGTTGAAGTTCTTGCATTCACTTACGCGCAAATACCTTTTGGAAAGGTATTAATCCGTCTCTTCCCTCCAGTTATGGGTTAAGTAATAGGACAGATTGGGTTCTATAGCCTTGGTTGACAAGCAGTCTACCACAGAAAGAAATGGCAACCTACTGCGGGATAATCTTCTGCCCAGTCAGTCATGTCTCTTTTGAGACATGATCGCCCAAGCGTGTATCACGTATGGCTTTAACTGACTGATAGGTCAGTTATGACATTGGATTCATACATTCTTTTATTATTTGAAATCACGGCGAAAACTTCCAAAGAAACCAGAATGAAGATGTCCAAGAATATGAACCTGTGAACAATCACTAAGGAACATGTAATGTCAAGAAGCAACATTTCAGAAATCATTTCAAAGCTTCAAAGTGTTTTGAGTCGACCAAATTATGGTTACCTTTGAAAGCTGCAGTATAAGAAATTAGTAAGGCTGACATAAAAGAAAGCTCAATAAAATGAGAGTGAAATATGTAAGGTAGATTCTGGAGAGAAAAATTCTAAGATTGTCTCATAGCCAAGATAAAAAAAATCGTTTTGCCGGAAACTCTGGAATATTTAGACGGGTACATCTGTTAATCTTTTAAAGCAACAGATGGACTCAACCAATTTTTTATAATCCAAAACTAATGCTGAGTAGAAGAAAAACATGTTAAAGGATTAAAATTCAAAATATAGCTAAGGCAGCGGGATTTTTCGGACACTCCGTATATATATACAAGTTTAAAAGGAAAAAAAATTATTTAAATACCTTTTCATTTGCCACCTTGGAATTAGGCACTGATGCAAAACAGAGCTAGGAATTCCTTTATAAATCTAATTATATCGAATTTCGGGCTCTGCCGACTCCCCGTTGGTTTTAATCGTAATGACTTGCTTGCTGGCAATTTTCATTACCTCGAAACATTTCCACGAAAAACCTCATAAAACCTTTTTTTCAGACGTCCATTAAAACTCACATTTTATTTCGTTAAAATGAAATTAATTCGAAGCGTAAAACGATCCATTTGTTCACATGTGCGATACGAAGGTTCACTGCACGATCTGAAGTTAATTTCGGCAAGACTCCTTGAAGGAGACCGCCGGGCCCCTGAGAGAGAAATTCACAAGGTTAATAGGCCGGCAGTTGATCCTTTAGTCGAATGAAGTGATAAACAAACTGGCGGTTAGAGGATCAAATTTTGACAGTGTAGGGTATTTCATCAATAATAATAATAATTAAGAATGTGAGTCCATACACGCAAAAACAAACCTGATATTCAACCAACCAACCAACACACACACACACACACACACACACACACACACAGTTTTATGAAATTCAAACGTCAAGGTCTGTTTAATTTTTTTTATTGTATTTTCCAGTGTTCGTATAAATTGCATATCAAGATTAAATTTGTAAATAACCTGTTGAAAGTTCATATTTGTTGTTTTTGTTTTAGTTTTTTCGACCGTTTCGCACATTATGAAACACCTTGTGCGGGGTTCGTGTCATACGAAAAGATTCCGTTGGCGAAATACTGATATTTCTTATAAAGTTGAAGTGTGAAACAGTTCAAAGTGACGATATGCGCATCGGTAAATAAAAACTAGAAAACACCAGAAAGAATGCATCAAATATTATGCGTTTTATTATTATTACTAGCAGTATAGACCGGCGTTGCTCGGGTGTAATGAAAGCTTTAAAACTAATCCATGGTCCTGGAGCTCAGACTCTTTGGACGTTGGCACGAAAGACTAAAAAGCAATAGTTGTTTCCAGTTAAAGCGAAACCGTAGACTGAAAGAAAAATCAATGGATGTAAGTCAAATTTTGATTTCTTGGTATTGATATCAAATAAGTTTTTTTCGTCATAAACTGAATTTTGAAGGCTAAATAAGTCCTCTGAGTAAATGGTATCATGGCTGAGACTAAGAACTACAATTATACCTACTTAGAGCCAAACCCGAAGCAAAAACTAAAATAAAAGGGCTGAAAAAATACAGACATACAGGCAGATAAACAGACCCACACACAAACATCTTGCCTTTTATAAATATATATTATCGATTTTCTGTACTATTGTAAGAACTGCAACCTTGAAACTTCTGAATATCGTTTCTTATGTCTTTGCCTATGAGTGTATCACATTTGATTAAAATCAGACCACTCCTTCTATGACCCGATGTTTTCGATTATCGATTTTCAATATTTATCGGGGTACCTCGACACAAAACCTAGATAAGAACACTCGCAGACGCTTATAGTACAACTGTGTAAATTTAAAAAAAATCGGTTCAGTCGTTTCAGAGTCTATAGATAACGGGGACACACACACACACACACACAGACAAAATTTCATTTATAAATAAGTTTAGATTACGAGTGTATCTCTGCCATAAAAAAATGACGGCAAAATATTTGAGGGGATATATATATATATATATATATCATGGCACTTCCGGATGTCTCAGTTATCTTCATTTGAATTAACTCTGTGAATATGAGTAAAGATAAAAGGAAAAGTTATGAATAATAATAATAATAATAATAATAATAATAATAATAATAATAATAATAATAATAATAATAACAACAACCCGCAACTCAAGGTGTTAATCGTGCCGAGGAGTGAATGGCTACTGCGTTATGAGGTCACAAACGATTCCCTACAGGCTTCGGGACCCTGTTTGTAAAGACCGTTACCCAACGTGCCGGGCAACTTTGGGTGGACTTTTGGACCCGTGCGTCACTCGTGGGAAAAACATGAAAAACACAAATAGAAATAAAAAGTCCAGTATGGCTCTTCCAGTGGATAAACAGGGAGCCCGTCCTTCAGGAGGGAACCTACCTGAGGTCGAAAAATCTGCCATAGGAACAAACTCCTACACAAAGAATGTATCTTCAGGTCCCCACAACCAGGATAATCCTAATGATGGTCCTGAAAATTCACCAGCTAGATCTACAACCGTATATTTAAAGAAAGAAAAAATAAAATGGTCTCGTGAGGAGTACAAAGTCGTTATGACTGCATTTCATGAAGCGTTACTCAAACCTCAAAAAAACATGACTCGCCAAACATATGACATTTGGCGTGAAAAAGTTGGTCAAACAAATAGAAAGTATATTGACGAAAATAAGTTGGCCAATGTACGTAGGTACATTATTCGTAATAACCGACTGTCAGAGGCTGAGATTCACGAAATTAAAAGAATTGTAACAAGAAGAGTCGAATCAACAAAATATGAAAAGGAACCGGAACCAGAAATAAAAAGTAATAACATCAAACAAATCACAGGTCATAATGTAGAAACCGTGAAACACGCAAATCACTGCGAAGATAATGATGTAAGTCTAAAAGTGCTGGAAAGGTGCGATCTGAGTCTGAGTCAGTTAAAAGACAAAAATAAAATTAGTTCAGAACACATCGAAGATAATTATTTGACGGAAAATAACAATATACAGGAAGCCAAGATAGAAATAAAAAACCAGCTAAGTCAAATACAAAGTATTACAATGGAGGAACGTGAACAGCTCCCAAAATTCCAACCAACAAAACAAAACCTCCGAACTATTAAATTGTACAATGCAGCACTGAAATCAATACTGGATGAAGACCCGAATACAAATCTTAACGAAGTAATATATGCATCAGCAACAGCAGCAACAAAAAAATTAAACATCAAAATAAAAACAAGGCAGTCACGCAGACGTGAAGATCCACCTTGGAAAAGAAAAATCGAAAAAGAAATCGAACAACTAAGAAGTGAACTGTCAGTACTGGATGAACTGAGTAGAGGAATAAATGTAAGAACTAGGAAAAGAAGAAGAGCCGAAAAAAAATATAACATCAGGAATGAAAATGACGTCTTATCAAATAAAGAAAAAATAAAGCAAAAAATCCAACTGAAGGCTCAAAGAATAAGACGCTATGAAAAAAGAGCAAAATTTTACAGACAAAACAAGATCTTTCAGACTGATACAAAGAGATTTTACAGGGAAATAGGTAAAAAAAGAATTGAAGTGACAGTACCCCCCAGAATGGAAGAAGTCACACAGTTCTGGGAAAAGATATGGGCTTGCCCTAAAGAACCTAGCAAGGAAGTACATTGGATTACGCAGGAGATAGAACGAATGAAGAATAAACCCGAACAGACATGGTCTGGAATTACAGAAGATGATATTAAATTTGCACTAAAAAAAGCACACAATTGGAAAACTCCAGGTATAGATAAAATTCCTAACTTTTGGCTATATTATTTAAATGCAGCACATAAAAAATTAGCCAAAGAACTCCAAGAAATGGTTGACGATCCCACTAAAATTCCTGCATGGATGACAAAAGGAATTACATTTCTTCTACCCAAGAATGGTGACACAAACAACCCGAAAAACTACAGACCAATTACATGTCTTCCGACAACATATAAACTACTAACATCTATTTTAACAAAACAAACATATTTATTCTTAGAAAGAAATGACATGATACCGCTTGAACAAAAAGGGTGCAAACGTGGCTGTTATGGCTGTAAAGACCAATTGCTAATTAACAAAATGATCCTGGAAAACTGCTACAAGACAAAGAAAAATCTTAGTACTGCCTGGATAGACTACCGAAAGGCATTCGATAGTGTGCCACATGAATGGATTTTAAAGACTTTAAATATATACAAGATATCGCCCGTCATCATCAATTTCATCAAACAGTGCATGTCTATATGGAAAACAACCCTTTACCTCAATCATATAAATGGAACCTATAAGTCTGATGAAATAAACATCAAAAGAGGTATATTTCAAGGTGATTCTTTATCTCCCTTACTATTCTGCATATCATTAATAGCACTAACCAGTCAATTTAATAAGACAGAATGTGGTTATAAAATAGGCCAAAAGAAAATAAGCCATCTATTTTACATGGATGACTTAAAGTTATATGCTAAGAATGATAATGAGCTGGAAGGTCTTCTGCAAACTGTAAAATGCTTCAGCGAAGACATTGGAATGAAATTTAATTTGAATAAATGTGCTAAAGCTACAGTTTTACGTGGATCAATACAAGAAACATCCTCAATTAGCCTAGACCCTGCTGTAACAATAAAAGAATTGAAACCAGAAGAAGCTTATAAATACCTAGGTGTAAATGAGAGCGAAAACATTCACCATAAAAAAATGAAAGAAATAGTGCGTAAAGAGTACTATAGAAGGCTACGAATGATATTAAAAACTGAATTAAATTCACAGAATAGAGTTATGGCCATTAATAGCCTTGCAATCCCAGTTGTCCAATATAGCTTCAACATCTTAAACTGGACTCTAAACGACATCAGGCGAATGGATGCTAAAACAAGAAAGCTTCTTTCTAAGCATAGGATGCATCACCCAAAGGCTGATGTAGACCGTCTATACATACCCCGTAAAGAAGGTGGAAGGGGTCTTATTCAGCTGGAATTGTCATACAAGACAACAACTATTGGCTTACTAACATACATAGAAACAACAAAGGATTGGATGATACAATTAGTAAGGCAACATGAAGAAAGAAAGAAAAAATATTCAATAATAAAAGAAGGCAGTAAATACAAACAAGAATTACAGTTAGTAGATTCTGTAGAAAAGCAAAACAGTAGCCAAGAACCAACTATTGCGGCAAAAAATATGAAAATGAAAGCCAAAGATAAAGCTCTTGAAAAGATGAAACAGCGCTGGCAAGACAAACCTCTGCATGGCCAATATCCAGTACGTGCCAATAAATCCAATGTTGACAAAGTTAATACTCATCGATGGTTACGTGCATCTGGATTAAAGTCTGAAACTGAAGGATTTATACTTGCAGCACAAGACCAAAGTCTTTTCACGAGAAACTTTCAGGCAAATATTATGCATAATAATATGGATCCAAAATGCAGGTTTTGTGATAAACACCAAGAAACAATAGACCACCTAATCTCAGGCTGTTCTGTGCTTGCCCCAAACGAATATAAAAATCGCCACGATAGAGTTGGGCAATATTTACATTGGGCAATGTGCAAACATTATGGAAAAGCTGTAAACAAACACTGGTATGAACATCATCCAGCACCGGTTACAGAAATAGAAGATGTAACCATTCTATGGGATTACACCATCTACACAGACAGAAAAATTGAAGCAAACAGGCCAGACATTATTGTTAAAAACCAGAAGGAGAAAACTTGTCTATTAATTGATATGGCTTGTCCAGCGGATTGTAACATAGCAATCAAGGAATTTGAAAAACTGTCAAAATATAAAGACCTGGAAATTGAAATAGAAAAAATGTGGAAATTGAAAACAAGAGTTGTGCCAGTGATAGTAGGTGCACTTGGAATGATAAAAAATGGAACAAAACAACACATTGAAAGAATCCCTGGAAACCCCAGCTTAAGAGATATACAAAAAATTGTATTATTAAGTACAGCCCACACACTAAGGAAAACGTTATCTATGTAATGCTGGGGATGATAGGGAGGATAGAAAAACATGAAATGGAGTCATAACAACACGCCACTACCTGCCTTAGGTCTCCCCGCAGACTTGGTTGGTAGTGAGACCAATGCAGAAATCGAAATATGATGAAAAATGACATAATAATAATCCTCTGTATTATAATAGAGACCGTAGTATATATATATATATATATATATATATATATATATATATACTACCAGTTATTAAACCTCTTGCCACGTGTCTGCTCTTTAAAAGTGTTTTATTATTTACTCAAAACGCTGTAAACAGGTCAACAAAGATGAGGACAATAGTCCGAATGATATAAATAATGGAAATAATTAAAATACCTCATCTCAGAGGTGTAGATATATCCTGAAGATTGCCGGAGCGTACGTCCGATAAAACGCCTTGAATATAGCAACAAAGATGTAAAATAGGTAAATTATTACAATACCCCATCTTAGTAATATAGACAAATTCTGTCCTTGTATCTAGCCAATCTTTTTAACCCTCCTAAAAAAAAAAAAAAAGGAAAAGATGAATTTTCTCGTCGTATATTTTTTACTCCTATCCCCACTCATAATCAGCAATTTATTTTAAAAATTTGCTCTTGCGACCCTAAGCTACAGTTTTTTTTTTGTTTTTTTTTATAAGCGTTTCACCCCGAGCAAGGCATGTCACTGCCACTACTGTGCAGGGGGCTACGTAGAGTGGAGAAAGGCTGATTAAATATAGGAAATGACAGAGGGTGGGTGATAGGCGGGTAAGGATACCGAGAATGAGGGTTGGGTAGATGAGTGTTGTGAGAATAGTTGGGAGTTAGTGCGATAGGAGGTGTCTACTGACCCTACATTTAAACACCTGGAGATTGTAACTGTCGGGAAAGCAGACTTGTGGAAGGGAGTTCCACAGGCGGGAAGCGCGAGAAAAGAATCTGTTGGAGTAGAATTTACGGTTACATCTTATCTGTTTAACTGTAAAAGGGTGGGACCTAGTTGCTAATCTAGTATCTCGTGTAAATTCGTGCTTAGGCGGCACCAGTGATCTAAGCTCATCGGAGCAGAAGCCATGAAAGTACTTGTAGAAGAGGCACAGGGAAGCCATATCACGCCGGTGTGAGAGCGGCTGCAGCCGGTCTGCCAAGTCAGTATCAACCACGTTACAGATCCTCCTTTGTATTTTGTCAAGAAGCCCAAGGAGAGCAGCAGGGGCACCCGACCAGATATGGCAGCAATATTCAATACACGGGCGGATGGTAGATTTGTATATGTGCAGAATAGATTCAGGTGGGAAAAATTTCCGGGCCCTGCACAGGGAGCTCACTTTCATAGCAGCAGATTTGGCAATGGATTCAATATAGTCATTCCATTTGAGGTCCGCCGAGAGTGTAAGGCCAAGGAGGCGTAGTATTTTACTCTCTGGGAGGCTAGCCTGTCCCATGCTAATGGGAGGTAGATGCGATTGTCTATGGTGATTAGTTGATAACAGCTTTGTTTTAGAGGCATTGAAATTTACCAATCATTTCCTACCCCAGGTCAGTGTGTCCCTTCATATTATCTAATCGTGCAAGTTTGGTCTACTGAATACTAATCGACAAAAATTGTTCTAAAAATGTTTTCTCGGTTGTTTTAGGGGCAGAAAAGTTAACCGCACACATCACCCCAAACAAAATATTCTGCAACCTAGAACATTACCACAACAATAAGAAGTTTTGAAAATCAAAAATTGAATTTCTGGATATCGTAGCCAGAATTCTTTTTTTTAAATCTCACCCCAAGCAAGGCCATAAAGTTACTAATACACAAATGTGAAGGAATGTGAGAGACAAAATGGATAGAGCACAATAAAAAAAAACGAATTAAGAATACAAATGATGACGATTAACATTGCATTTAAATTTTTGAAAATCAAAATTGGAAAGCAAGGAACTAGAAGTGAGTTCCACTATCATGAAATGAACGAGAAGAAACTTAACACAGAAGATACAGCTATATCTAGTAATTTCAACTGTAAAAGGATGAGATCTTGCAGCTAATCTAATACTGCGCTTAAATTGATAATGTCTAGTGTTACGTGTTAGGAGTTGTAACAAAAGAAAAGAAAATGATTTACCAAAACATAGAGCTAAATCATAAACAAATATTTAACCCCCCCCCCAAAAAAAAACCCCAAAATAACATATATACAAAGATGCAACTGTGACCTTCAAATAGAAAATATAGTGGTCTAGGTCTACTGGTGAAGTGTTACGAAGGAAAAGAAAAAATGGGACTCAAGTATTTTTAACACTCTAGTGCTAGCGAAGTAATCTAAGTGTTATTACTGGAAATTCACAAATATATGTATATAGAGAATAATTTTTAGTTTGGTCAATGAAAATATTAAAAAAAAACTCTATTTACCAGTTTAGTTCCATGAGCTTCTCTTTTGGGTTTTTGTTGGTCAGTAACTTTTCATAGAGATTCTTTCGGCTGGATATAATAATCCACGAATCAAAAGCCGGAGTTGATAATACCAGAAATTCCTTTTTTACAACTGACAACCTATTTTTATAGAGGCTAGCACCTAATTAGCATATTTCTCGAATCATCTAGATTTTTCTCGAATATATTGGAATGATATAGAATCTTCCAAACGTTCTACTTCTAATTACTCTATTTTATAACTATTTCACGAATGAAAACTTTGTATTAACAAGTAGGATTCAGAAGCTCCCTTACTATAAATTTTAACCTTTTCGTTGACTTTATTAATATTTTTTATAGAAATGCATCCTCGTAACACTAGATATAATCAGGAAAGAGCTCATCAGAATTATTATCGTGAACATTTTTATAGGAAATGTATAGGAAAACTACCTTATGATAGTAGAAAAGTGACTAAAGCCGAGATGCCCCGTCAAGACCAACATAATTACAGATTATTTAGATTTTATGAATATCTAATTATAATTAGATATTATATATTCTATAGCAGAAGCACTAGAAAGTATGTTTACTTTCTGTTTTGTGTGAGCGTTAAGTTCTCCAAGCCTTCTTTTCTTATGTTTTCTAAAAGTTTCTACTTTTAACTTTTATTAACAAATGTCTAAAGTTTTGGTTCTTTAAAAAACCTATTCATTTACTGCATGTTTTTTTAGTATGTGTCGGAAAAACTTCATCTCAGTTGCTTCAAGTCTTTTCTTCAATTCTGATGAAAGACTTCAGCATTCACTTGACACAAAAGTACTTATAATTTGAATAACTGTAACAATCATGAAATTTTCTTCTTACATCTATCAATTTCAACTGTAAAATTAAGAGACCTAACTGCTAATCTAGTACTGCATTTAAATTCACAATGGAAATATTTGATGCCAACTCAAGATGGATAATATTGCAGATTCTTCTCTGGAATTTATTAAAAATCTCTAAATACAGTAGGAGCACCAGACTAAATATGACAGAAATATTCAATGTAATAATAAATATTGTTATCATATTATAATCAATAATCAAATATCACCTTTAGATATTCTTATCAGAGATTTTATTTATTGAAGTGAGAATTTTTTCATTATTTCAGCCGTCATTACAAACATTTTGAACCGATATCTAATCTAATGTTGCATCTGCGGGGAAATTATTAAATCGAATAGAAAGTTTCTGTTATTAGAAAAGTACTTATATTTTTTCAACTTGAAAAATAATTTGACAAAATACAGTACTTCCTCGTTTATCCGGATACTTTTTGGCAGGGGTTAAATATATATTCGGATAATTCAATAATCCGGATAATTGTATACCTATATCATCAAAAAGAATGAAAAAAGAAGTCATTTTTGAAAGAAATATAACAAATCTATTATCAAATAACATTTTCAAAGGCTTCCTTTAAGATTTTGTCCTATTTTTCGATTTTTTGCTTCATTTTGAGCGATCGACACATTTGTAAATAAAATGTATTCTTGGTTTTAAAAAAATTTGCAAAACTAAGATATACATTTGTGACACGTTATATTTGGAAAATTATCGATTTTAAAGTTAAATTAATCTGATTTACACAAGTATTACTTGTTCATAGCATGACATTTAGAATAAAAGTATTTCTTAATCATTGATGTGTGAACTGAACAAGATGCGAATGATTGATAACAACCAGATGCTTTCGATTAACAAATTGATTCTTCACTTAAAAACTTACCGCAGCAAGGCTTTGTAGAATTTTTTAAAAGATTTGATATTTATGAAATATTATAATTAAAAAATGAAAAATTAAAACAATTCTTTTAGAAATTGATAATTCATCGAAATTTTTTTCTTTCGGCTCTTTAATATATATATATATATATATATATTTGTGAAAAGTATTTTAAAAATTATCTAATTAAATAATATCATAGTTTTGCTGCAATTTTATTTTACTATTCAGGAACATATATTCGGAATAAAACGGCCAGCTGTTTTTTTAAAAAAAAAAGAATATTTACATTTCCCAAGGAATCCTGCTTTTAACTGATAAAAATATTTTCGAAACAAAATTTCTTAAATTTTATGAATTTACATGGAGGTGGAAGATAACAGATGTAATTTTTTTTTTTTTTTAATCGTATCACCCCAAGCAAGGTAATAACGCCACTGATGCGCAGGGGGCTACGTAAGGGTAAAAAGAATGGAAAAGAGAAATCCGGGAACCGCATCCTAAACAGGAAACAAGGGATGAGCCTCTTCACCTGTTCAATAGAGGTGGGTGGAGTGTGAACCGGGCGATAGTTTAGTCTATCTACTCCAATTGGAAAAAAAAAATAAAAGAGTGAAAAGATTGGAAAAGAGAAAACCGGAAACCGCATCCTAAACAGGAAACAAGGGATGAGCCTCTTCACCTGTTCAATAGAGGTGGGTGGAGTGTGAACCGGGCGATAGTTTAGTCTATCTACTCCAATTGGAAAAAAAAATAAAAATAAAAGAGTAAAAAGATTGGAAAAGAGAAAACCGGAAACCGCATCCTAAACAGGAAACAAGGGATGAGCCTCTTCACCTGTTCAATAGATGTGGGTGGAGTGTGAACCGGGCGATCGTTTAGTCCGTCTGATCCAATTGAAAAAAAATGAGAAAACGTTGTTGAATTGCTAAGTTTTAACTTAAAGTCCAGGCAATGAAATTTCTAAGAAAACAAAATCAATCCTTCAATTAAGCATAAAGTTTTAAAATCAGGCAAAAGTTCGGCAAAACGAAAAAAAAAAAAAAATGAATGGCTCACCCAGAACAGAATTCAACAGTATTAAAGACATTTTAACTCCAAGCCGAAAACAAAGCTACTGAACTTTGAAGAAATATTTCTAACTTTTTCATCACAGAATGTGGAAATGGGAGGCCAGCCAATCGGCCAGCAGAGAAGAGGAAAGCATATATATATATATAACACAGACACACAGACACACACACATACACATACACACACGCACACACACACACACACATATATATATATATATATAGTCATCCGCAGACAGATCTGTTTCGCTGTATCACAGCTCATCAGTATGGTTAGATTGCTTTTAACCCAGGATTGAAACCCGTCCGAACTGGCGCCAGTCGGCGATTCTACCTCTGGGCTATGGGCGTTCGGTAGAAGAAGGCAGATTTTTAGCGTGTATATTGTCATTATACCCGCCCAATAGCCAGAGTGCTCTAACCCATTACTGAATGAGCGATGCGTACATGTCAGAGAAGCTACTGTTTTTCAAAGTCTACCATTCTTCCAGAGTATATATATTACCAAGATTTTCTAAAAAATTTAATTTAAAAATAATTTTATTTATTTATGAATAAGTTCTGAAAGCTGAATTAAAATCTGACTATCATTTTATTTTTGGAAGAATTTCCAAATTAATATATTTTTCACCGGTAAAAAGAACTTAAGTAATATTACATTATCCATTGTAAACGCTGGTTATAATTTTGATATCCGATGATGAAAAAACTAAACAAGATTTTTACAAAAATTTTGAACGTGTGAGAATGGATTCATTTTTTTTTAATAAATGAAATATACTTTAATCTTTCCTCTTAATAATAACAAATATTTTGATGGAAAATATTTTTATTAAGTTATGGGTCTTTTTTCCTTATACTATGCCGTTTTTTATTCTTTAGCTAATTAGTGGAAGTACCGAGAATAAAGTAGATCTATTTATAAAGGCGACATCTGGTTGAAAGCGCAACAATTTGTCAATTGTAATTTAAACATCTTGTATAGGTTACTAAATTCTCAACAAATTCTGCAACTTCTATTCCACAGCTTCTTTTCTCGCACTTCCTGCCTGTAGAACGCCTTCCGTATACTTGCTTCCCTGATAGCTACAATCTCCAAGAATCTAAATACAACGTCAATTACCATCTCTTATCTCCTTGACTACCATCCTTTCCCTAACACCCTCTCGTATCTTGTTTTTCTCCCTTTCTGCTCTACTCTCATGCAGCTATCTTCACACCAGTGATTCGATCCTTCTCTTGCCTATTCTACGACACCCATTGTAACCTGTTTTTCTTTTTCTTCACTCTCTTATGTAACCCCATGTGCACAAGTGGCAGTAATGTTATAGTGGGGAGGCGTTCTATTGGAGAGTTGTTGGAGATTAACGGAATTTTGCCTCTTTGTAGATAGCCCACTATAAGTCATAAAGAAAGGTTATAAACCAAGAAAAGCAAATTGAGTTTAGAAACAACATTTTATATATACACATATCAATTAAGGTTTTTACAATTAAAGTAATTCGTTATGGGTCCAACGGACGTTAAAATCTTCATGGCAATAAAATGCTGAAAAGAGAATTTGTTCGTATGAATGTGGGGAGCGTTGTAAATAAGGAATGTCTTTGATGTATCCGCTCCTTTGGTCGGTAAGTAGTTTTGAGACAGCGAAGGATAAGATGATAGGGAAGGGAGGTGAGCATAGTAATTCGCTTGACGTCGGTCAAGGGAGATACTAATTACACTCGTCTCTCTCAAGTCTACCTGTGTGTGTCTGTCTGTTTCTGTCTGGCGATGCTTTCTGTATCGGCTTTTTATTTCTTTTTGGATCGCAGCAGATCATTTGGGAATTAACATCCGTATTTGATTCTGGGCTTCCCATTGGTCGATAAATAAAATTCGCGTAGGCTCACGAACTGGAATTTAATATTTAATTAATTTTTAGTTTTCAACCGGAACATCTGCGTGGAGCCGGGGTGCGCACCGACGAGTTTTGGTCATTTGCTTTTTGGTCGTGAGAGTGCAAACATCCGGTCCCTCGCTTTGCTCTCTATCAATACAATGTCTTGCTTGGGGGTGAAACGATTGTAAGAAATAAATCTTGTCTGGAACGAAATAAATTGGATGAGTTTTATTTGGATGATTTCAGTGTTTCGTGTCATTCACATCATTTTGCGTTCGAATAATCGAAATATGGAAACTCGATGTACGATAAACATGGAAATAGTGTAATATAGATTTTATTGCGGCTTTAAATTTCTTTTTCACGCCCTCAAATTGGATCGAGAATAAGGGTTTTATGAAACGCTGCTACAAGCAAGTTTGTTTCACGTCTACATATATGTGTAAGCATCTAAGATTAGAAGTATTTTGTAATGTGCCATTACTCTGATCAGACTGTGGACAGTTCTAAAAATAGAGATAGACGTGATATTAGGTCGACTTATACACGAGCAAGAGTGGTAATTAAGAGAGAAAGAGAGAGAGAGAGAAAAGAGAGAGAGAGAGAGAGAGAGAAGAAAAAAGTGGCGTGCAAATAAGAGGATTAAAGAAGGAGGAGAAGCAAATGAAAAAGAAAGAAAACAAATGAATATAATAACAAAAACCAGTCAGCGTTTGTTGAATAGCTTCCGGCCGGAAACGGAAGTCTTTCTCTCTTTCTTATATTCTCTGTCGCTATTTGAGTTACGCTCTATTTCCTCTTACCTCCACTTCTGCGTGGCAACGGAATGGTCTCGCTACAAAATTCTTGCTCAATATAAAACGAACTGGGCTGGGGTGTGGGGGACTATGGGTATACTCGTAACAATTTTACCGTTATATGAAACCTGATATTGTTTCAACTGTGAGAATTTAAAAACTGCTTGAAAAGTACTTTATATGAATGACTCAAATAAATAAATAAATAAATCTCGGTCTATTCGCGTAAAACACTAAAAACTATTTTCTCTCTTTCTCTCTCTCTCTCTCTCTCTCTCTCTCTCTCTCTCTCTCTCTCTAAATATTTTTTTGAATATCAAGAAAGATTTTCGTGTAAAAAATAATGACAAATTGAAGCAAAAACTTTCTCCACTCTTTTTCTTTTTACTTTTCTATATATATATATAAGTGAACACTGAGGTCAACATCGTGGTGTGAAGATGGCGTTCAAGCCTGAAACATCAGTAACCACTTGCATATCTACATGCAATCTTTATCTGATATTGATTAGCTTTATCCATACGTATAGCGTACTTTAAATAAAACTATATTTGTATCATTATACACACAAATTCCCCTTCCATATATATATATATATATATATATATATATATATATATATATATTCAAATGAATAACGAACGAAGAAAATATTTACAACGTTCAAAACATTAATTTAAAACAGTACTCAATATAGAAATAGAGCAATGAATATTTCCTATTAAATATACTGTAGAACATATACAAACTACTACAAAAGTGTACATTTTGTTTCGACATTGAAAGTGCAATGTCTCATCAGGTAGTTAAACTTTAGTAATGAATTTGAACACTCTCGGCTACTGGCGAGTGTTTACATTTTATATAACACGCTAAAATCTGCTCTGTCGAGCGCACATAACTCAGTGGCAGAATCGGTCGGGTTTCAAACCTAGTTAATAAGCAATTGGATGTCTAACCGTACCGATGAACTGTGATACAGCGAAACAGATCTGTTTACGGATGACTATATATATATATATATATATATATATATATATATATATAAAGTTAAATAAATTTTCAAAATTAAAAAATGTTGAATGAACATTTCAACATGAAATCCCTAAGAGAGATTTCACGTATCCTCAGCAACAGTCCATATCCTGTATCATGTTTTAATATTAAAATTTTTAATATTAATTAGGCTCAGGTTCTTGGGATTTACCTTCCTACTTTTCCGTTTTGGATTAAAGTATAATAATAATAATAATAATAATAATAATAATAATAATAATAATAATAATATATATATATATATATATATATATATGGGGTGTATGAAAAATACTTGTATAATTGTATAAACTTTGGTTCCTGATACTAAAACAAATCAAGGTAAAATGTCAATATAAACATATGTCCAAAAGGCCACTGTCGTACCTCAATATAGCAACGCGTAATGTTCCTCCGATTGCTTCTACACGCGCAGGCACTTATCTGGTCATTAACTGGAAGACCCTTTCAAATATTCACACACGGTGTCGAATGGTTTCGCAGGTCCTCATGACACGTTTATAAAGTGTCTGTTGTATTAATGTCTGCTGCATAAACCAATTCTTTTAAATGGTTCTACAGATAAAAATGCAAAGGGAAACATGCAGGCCAGCGATCCATCTTTTATGGTAGATGCCAGACGAACAATGTGGTTATAGTGTGCTGGTGCCACATCATGCATGCGTTTTCGTATTAGCAGGGGCACATTCTCTAGCAGGTATGGAAGCGAAATAAAGTCCCTGTAGACAGCTCCTGAAAGACGTGCTAGAAGAACATATGAACCTACCAGAGTCACCTACAATTCCAGCCACACATTAATCGTAAACATGCTTGTGTCTAGCCTGTATTGTACAATGGGGATTCTGATACGCCCAGAAATGTTGGTTGTGTAAATGTGTTATTCCATCTCATCCAAATGATGCCTTATCCGTAAATAAAACTGAAGAGACAAACACCAGATCAGCGGTTTGTGCAATAAACCATCGGCAAAAGTTATTCCGTGGTAAATGATCAGTGAGTGAAAAACCCTGCACCCATTGCTAATGATACGGATACAAAAGACGCCCTTCAAATAGCCTACATGCGGTACTTTTTTAAATTTTCGCCCCAAGCAAGGCGGTAACTCCACTGATGTACAGGGGACTACATAAGAGAAAGATTAGATAGGAGGAGAGTAAAAAGAAAGACGAACCAATTACAGGGGATGGCAGAGAAAGGAGCAAGAGAAGGATGGGAATATAGGTGTGATGACAGTTGCAAAGGTAGAGAGAAAGGAAAGGATATATAGGGTGATGCGTAGGGGAGTTACATAAGAGAAAAATGATTAGATAGAAGGAGAGTAAAGAGAAAGACAAAGCAGTTACAAGAGGTGTCAGAGAAGGGAGCAAGAGAAGGATGGGAATGCAGGTGTGATGACAGTTGCAAAGGTAGAGAGAAAGGAAAGGATATACAGGGTGATGTGTAAAGTGGTTAAGAGATGGGTATTGACATTGCATTTAAATTCCTGGAGGTTGTAGCCGTCAGGAAAGCAAGAATATGGAAGCGAGTTCCACGAGCGGGAAATACAAGAAAAGAAGCTGATGGAGTAGAATTGTCAGCTGCATTTGGTTGATCTAACTGTGAATAGATGGGACCCAGTTGCCAGTCTGGTTGCACGAGTAAACGCATATGGCAGGGGCACCATTGACTTTAGTTCGTCGGAGTAGAAGCCATGAAAATATTTGTAGAACAGACAGAGGGAAGCCACATTCCATCTGTGAGAAAGTGGCTGGAGTCGAACCGCCAAGTCGGTACCTATCACAATACTGATTCTCCTTTGGAGCCTGAGATGAACAGCGGGGTCGCCTAATATATATGACAGCAATATTCCATGCACGGACGGATGGTTGATTTGTATATGTGCAAGATGGATTCAAACGGAAAAAAAACATCCTGGCCCGACACAGTGATCCAACCTTCCTAGCAGTGGATGTAACGGTTTCACTTGAGATTGGAAGATAGACTAAGGCCGAGGAGGCGCAGTATATTGCTCTCAGGGAGACTCGCTTGGTTCATGCTTATGGGAGACAGGAGAGGTTGCTTGTGATGATTGACAGACAGCAGCTTCGTCTTAAACGCATTGAAATATCTACAAGCCACTTCTTTCCCCATTCCACCAGTGAGTGCAGACTCCTCTCAAGATCAGCAACGAGGTTATATTTGCCCGCCTCGCCGGAATTCTTACTGATGCGGGATTAAACTGTGGTGTCATCTGCGTAGATGCCTACTTGGCACTTGATCACATCTGGGAGATCATTTATGAAAATAAGGAGGCCTAGGATAGATCCCTGAGGGACACTAGCGTTTGTACAGTAGGATGTGGAGGCATGCTCATTCAAAATGACCTTCATTAAGCAGTTAGATACGAACGATTGAATCAGATTGAATACTATGAGATGTACGACATGCTAGGGACACTTGACGTGTGTTGATACCTGGATCGTCCCCGACAACCTGTAAAATGTGTTTTTCATGGTCAGACTTACTCGATCCATAGTTTGTGGAGCTTCGGATCCTGTGTCAGCGTCGCGACGATAAATAGCAGCAAAGATTGGATGACTCGGATACATTCGGTTTGAAAACGCAATCTGAAAAAGCCATGAAGCTTTGCGTTCATTATTATTTGCGCGATTATATGTAGAAAGCATGGCTGCTCACGATAAGAATATTCTGTCATTGCTAAACTGAACACTTCTCACTTAACTCACCACCACACACTTTAAACGTTGAAGACAGACTAGCCAGAGAGGTACAATAGCCAGAGAGGTACAATAGCCAAGAGGTACAATAGCCAGGTACATACAATAGCCATAGAGGTACAATAGCCATAGAGGTACAATAGCCATAGAGGTACAATAGCCATAGAGGTACAATAGCCATAGAGGTACAATAGCCAGAGAGGTACAATAGCCAGAGAGGTACAATAGCCATAGAGGTACAATAGCCATAGAGGTACAATAGCCAGAGAGGTACAATAGCCATAGAGGACAATAGCCATAGAGGACAATAGCCATAGAGGTACAATAGCCAGAGAGGTACAATAGCCATAGAGGTACAATAGCCATAGAGGTACAATAGCCAGAGAGGTACAATAGCCATAGAGGTACAATAGCCATAGAGGTACAATAGCCATAGAGGTACAATAGCCAGAGAGGCAATAGGCCATGACAATAGCCATAGAGGTACAATAGCCAGAGAGTACAATGTAGAGAGGTACAATAGCCAAGAGGACAATATAGAGGTACAATAGCCAGAGAGGTACAATAGCCATAGAGGTACAATAGCCATAGAGGTACAATAGCCAGAGAGGTACAATAGCCAGAGAGTACAAACCATAGAGGTACAATAGCCATAGAGGTACAATAGCCAGAGAGGTACAATAGCCATAGAGGTACAATAGCCATAGAGGTACAATAGCCATAGAGGTACAATAAGAGAGGACCAATAGCCATAGAGGACAATACAATAGGTACCATAGCCAGAGAGGTACAATAGCCATAGAGGTACAATAGCCATAGAGGTACAATAGCCAGAGAGGTACAATAGCCATAGAGGTACAATAGCAATAGAGGACCAATAGAGGTACAATAGCCAGAGAGGTACAATAGCCATAGAGGTACAATAGCAATAGAGGTACCAATAGCCAGAGAGGTACAATAGCCATAGAGGTACAATAGCCAGAGAGAGGTACAATAGCCATAGAGGTACAATAGCCATAGAGGTACAATAGCCAGAGAGGTACAATAGCCATGAGAGGTACAATAGCCATAGAGGTACAATAGCCAGGGGTACAATAGCCAGAGAGGTACACACAGAGAGGTACAATAGCCATAGAGGTACAATAGCCATAGAGGTACAATAGCCAGAGAGGTACAATAGCCATAGAGGTACACAGCTTACAGAGGTACAATAGCCATAGAGGTACAATAGCCAGAGAGGTACACAGCTATAGAGGCACAACAGCTATAGAGGTACAATAGCCAGAGAGGTACAATAGCCATAGAGGTACAATAGCCATAGAGGTACAATAGCCATAGAGGTACAATAGCCAGAGAGGTACAATAGCCATAGAGGTACAATAGCCATAGAGGTACAATAGCCAGAGAGGTACAATAGCCAGAGAGGTACAATAGCCATAGAGGTACAATAGCCATAGAGGTACAATAGCCAGAGAGGTACAATAGCCATAGAGGTACAATAGCCATAGAGGTACAATAGCCATATAGAGGTACAATAGCCAGAGAGGTACAATAGCCATAGAGGTACAATAGCCATAGAGGTACAATAGCCATAGAGGTACAATAGCCATAGAGGTACAATAGCCATAGAGTAGTACAATAGCCAGAGAGGTACAATAGCTATAGAGGTACAATAGCCATAGAGGTACAATAGCCAGAGAGGTACAATAGCCAGAGAGGTACAATAGCCATAGAGGTACAATAGCCATAGAGGTACAATAGCCAGAGAGGTACAATAGCCATAGAGGTACAGTCATAGAGGTACAATAGCCATAGAGGTACAATAGCCAGAGAGGTACAATAGCCATAGAGGTACAATAGCCATAGAGGTACAACAGCCAGAGAGGTACAATAGCCATAGAGGTACAATAGCCAGAGAGGCACAATAGCCATAGAGGTACAATAGCCACAGAGGTACAATAGCCATAGAGGTACAATAGCCATAGAGGTACAATAGCCAGAGAGGTACAATAGCCATAGAGGTACAATAGCCAGAGAGGTACAATAGCCATAGAGGTACAATAGCCAGAGAGGTACAATAGCCATAGAGGTACAATAGCCAGAGAGGTACAATAGCCATAGAGGTACAATAGCCATAGAGGTACAATAGCCATAGAGGTACAATAGCCATAGAGGTACAATAGCCAGAGAGGTACAATAGCCAGAGAGGTACAATAGCCATAGAGGTACACAGCTATAGAGGTACAATAGCCAGAGAGGTACAATAGCCATAGAGGTACAATAGCCATAGAGGTACAACAGCCATAGAGGCACAGCCAGAGAGGCACAATAGCCATAGAGGTACAATAGCCATAGAGGTACAATAGCCAGAGAGGTACAATAGCCATAGAGGTACAATAGCCATAGAGGTACAATAGCCATAGAGGTACACAGAGAGGTACAATAGCCATAGAGGTACAATAGCCATAGAGGTACAATAGCCAGAGAGGTACAATAGCCAGAGAGGTACAATAGCCATAGAGGTACACATAGAGGTACACATGGCCAGAGAGGTACAATAGCCATAGAGGTACAATAGCCATAGAGGTACAATAGCCACAGAGGTACAATAGCCAGAGAGGCATAATAGCCATAGAGGTACAATAGCCATAGAGGTACAATAGCCAGAGAGGTACAATAGCCATAGAGGTACAATAGCCATAGAGGTACAATAGCCATAGAGGTACAATAGCCATAGAGGTACAATAGCCATAGAGGTACAATAGCCAGAGAGGTACAATAGCCATAGAGGTACAATAGCCAGAGAGGTACAATAGCCATAGAGGTACAATATAGCCAGAGAGGTACAATAGCCATAGAGGTACAATAGCCAGAGAGGTACAGTACAGCCATAGAGGTACATAGAGGTACATAGCCAGAGAGGTACAATAAGAAAAAAATTAACTTAGCAACACAGGTGTTGGAAAGAAATTTGTCACCCACAAAGACTCGAGGACGGTTTAGGACTCTATCGTGACTGGAAAGTGAAATCTGACTAGTTCCTTCCCAAATATGACAACAGTACTCTACTTTATGCGGATGTGCGTTTTGGTGCGCGGATGTGAGTTGGGGTGCAATGGATATCGACTCAGAACGATAAATCGGAGAGTCGAGTTCGAATTCCAGTTGAATTCCTTGCATTTACTTATGGACAAATGCACTTGCGAAATGTATTAATCCGTCTCTTCCCTTCAATTATGGGTTAAATAATAGGACAGATTGGGTTCTAAAGCCTTGGCTGGCAACCAGTCTACCGCAGAAAGCAATGACAACCTACTGCGGTATAATCTTTTGCCCAGTCAGTCAGTCATGTCTCTTTCGAGACATGATCGCCAAAGCGTGTATCACGTATGGCACTTAACTGACTCTAGTTGTTGTCTGATCTGTTTCATGTAAAGTTAGATGATAGCATGAGGGTCAAGTACTTACCAGAGCTGTACAGGGAGCTGAGCATTTTTCCTGCGTCTTTTGCGATTGTTTGTGTGTAGGGGTCCCACTTGATGTTAGGTGTGAGCTGAAAGCCCAACAGTTTCACAAGGCACGTATTCTCGCCAAGGGGACATCTATTGATCGTCACTGGCGGTAGTTCGGTGCCTGATCGGTGATGATGGAATGTAACTAGTTTGGTATTCGAGACATTGAATGTAATCAGCTAGTTTTGACACATGATAAGTTAGTGCTAGATTCTATGAAAGATCAGCTCATAATATGCACCCGTATATCGTCGTATCATTGGCAGAGATATTCACAAATTATCGGGGTATATCGAGAAGTTACTTCTGGGGTACGCCTGCGTTGACAATCAAGGTCCCGGACTTATATATATATATATATATATATATATAAGTATTTAATACAGAAGTTGAGGAAGCAATTACTGGAATCAATCTGGTTCAGCATTTTTGAAAAAAAATGTTTATATGTCTACATGTGACCATAAATTCAATTATTTTATTCCATAAATTTAGAATATCTATATTTTGTAGTATGGTAAGTTTTTTGTCAAAAGTCAAAAGATTAAATCTTTTTGTTTTACCATTGCATGATTTATTTAAAAAAAAAAACATTTATTTTCATTATCTGCCAGTGAATTTAGTTTTGTCACGAGCAATGTTTTTAGTATTATCACCACTATTTTCTCTCACTCATATATATATATATATATATATATATATATATATATATATATATATATAATGTATCAAGCTTTTATTAGACCTCAACAGAATGCAGAAAGCACTGGACGGCCGTTTCGTCATATATTCGGGACTCAACAGCATCCACTACCAGGAATTGAAACCCAGACAGTTGCGTTATTAAGCAGATGTCATACGAAGTGTACCACTTGATATAGCGCCATTCATTCACAAATTCCTAGGAGGAACTCATCCAAGCTCCTTTAACCATAGAACTGTGCCTCCCAGAGACACGACTACTGAAACCAAGTCGCTCACTCGGGAGCTTTATAACCTGGTTCAAGCAAGGATATAAACTGAAATAGTAAGAGAATTTTAAATAATTAGATAATTCATCAAGCTTTTATTAAACCTCAACCACGGGCTCCTATATATACCCAAGTATAGTGTAAGTATGGATGGAATAATATTCTGTATCCAAAGAAACACTATTCTTAAATATGTGCTCAATACAAAGTAGACCTAATAATATTTAGAATTTATAACATGAATTTATATCACTACAAAAGTAGCCATTTTGTTTCGATACTATCCGTGTCTTATCATGTGATGAATTCATTTACAAGTTTGAAGAGTTACTAAATCCCCTTAATCAGGGAGGCGTTGTTACAAAAACAGGATGGACTAATATAGTCATTGGCAGACAGTCCTGATTTGCTCTAATATTGACTTCGGCGATTCTCCTTCTAAGCTATTGGCGCTCGGTGGAGGATTTTAACATGCTATATACACAATATAAACACACGCCAGTAGCCAAGAGAGTTCAAGTTAATTGCTGAATGAATGATGCGTAAATGCGTGAGTATCTTCTTCTCTCGCACTTCCCGCCTGTGGAATTCCCTTCTGTATACTTGCTTCTCCGACAGCTACAATCTCCAGGAGTTTAAATGTAAGGTCAATAGACACCTCCTAACACACTAACTCGGACCCATTCTCTCAAGTACTCTTCCCATTCACGCAACACTCATCCTCGGTATCATTACCCGTCTATCACCCTCCTTCAGATATTTCCTGTCACTTTCCCCTATGTAACCCCCAACCACTCTTTCTCATCACTTTCCCCTATGTAACCCCCAACCACTCTTTCTCATCAATTTTCCGTATGTAACCCCCTGCGCAACAGTGGCAGTGAAATGCCTTGCTTGTGTGTAATGATAAAATATATATATGTGTGTGTGTGTGTGTGTGTGTGTGTGTGTGTGTGTGTGTGTGTGTGTGTGTGTGTGGAGAGAGAGAGAGAGACTGTGCGTGTGTGTTTGATGGGAGGAAGTGTTTGTATACGGGTTCAGCGAATACTTTTATACCTTTTTTAAACGTTTTTATGTACGGTGGGTTGAGCCACATGATGTTTCTTTTCCAGTTGGCTTTGTTTTTGTGCGGTGTGTTGTGTATGTGAGTGTTGCCGGAAATTCACTATTTTTAGGACAGTTTCAAGAAGGAATGAAATATTATATGGTTCAACCGAGCGTACAACAAAAATGTAAAAACAAACGTAGATAAAATATTCATTAAACTTATATATATATATATATATATATATATATATATATATATATATACTCTCCTCCGCATCAAGCACTCTCCACAAGATATTCAACAGAAACAATAAAAATCAGCCACAGTTCACGGAGAACATGGCACAAATTATAAAAAGCACAACAGGAACAAAACCAACAAATCACCCACGAGTACATGTAGAACAAAGAACGAACGTTCTTTAAAAGGCAATTGCTTGCAGAATAATGTAATATACTATGCCATTGTAAAACATGTAGGTAACGAAGAAAAATATACATAGCAGTATCTGCAAAACCCTGCAAACAAAGAAACTATTCACATCCTTTACAAATAGTAAATACGCAGTCAGCACAACGCTTTCTAAGCATATCTGGGAGATTAAAAACAAAAAACAAATTACACCAAAAATATCATAAAAATGAAAGTAAACAGCATTGGCCTACAACAATAAATCCGAAAATTCTAAATTCTGTCTAAAGAAAAAAATAGCTATAATTCCCTTCCGAGAGCAACACAAAATACTAAAAAAACGATTAGAACTTATCTCAAAATGCAGACACAAAACAAATTTTTACTAAGTGACTTAGAAATCGGAAACTAAGAACGAACAAAAATAAATAAAAATAAAAAGTAAAATAAATATCTATAATGAATTAAGCCAAACCAATAAATCTATATGTATAAAAAGCAACATGTTTGTGTGAGTGTCTGTCTGTCTGTCTGTCCTTTATACAAATCCACAATTTTTATCCGGTTCTCACTAAACTTCACACAAATATTCTTTAGGTTTCCGGTCTGGTATGGGCTATTTATTTTTTCTGATTTCCCTTCGATATCGGAAATCGATACCGCGATATCCGATATCCAAAGAGTCTGAACTCCAGGACGATGGATTAGTTTTAAAGCTTTCATTACACCCGAGCAACGCCGGGCTGTACTGCTAGTAAGTAATAAATCAAATAAATAATAAGCAAATTAACAAACTACGAACGTACACATCAACATATGCAAATAACAACAACCAACAATAAAACAATGAATAATAATAAAATAAAATAGAAATAATTAAGAAGGAACACTATAAAGCAGCCACGAAACTGTCCCGGATCTACAATCATTTCCACTCAGGAGCATCTAAAATAATTCAAAACATAAGCGTTACCCTCCAACAAAATCACTAATAGAAAAATACACTAGGCTTTTCACAATGCATCATTCAACAGTATATATAAACAGTCAAACAACAAAAAAAAAATGCACATGGCCTGATGATTACGTATTACCATGAAATAGACTGTCCACTTTTGTGTCTGCGTACGCTCTATCCTTGTTATTGAGAAATATAACTAAAATATCACTTTCTGCGGTAGACTGGTTCCAAGCTATAGAAACCAATATGTCCTGTTATTTAAGGCATAACTGAAGGGAAGAGGCGGATTAATACTTTTCCCAAGAGTATTTGCATGTAAGTGCATGCAAGAAATTCAACTGGAATTCGAACTCGGCTCGTTGATATCTTGTTCCATGAATATATATATGAATATATATATATGCAAATAGGTGCGTTATTGCGCCATGTTTAGAATGTGTAAAACAAAAGTACCGTTTTGCCAAAGAAGACGATTACCACGGACAATTTTAAGTTTACCCTAGGGTGTGTAGTGTGTAGAATGTTTTTGCCTACTTTAAATTCCAAATGTTTTCATCCTATGACATACATACATGTTAAAAAACAGAACACAAACCACTTACTTGCTACCAAGGTTTCGACCACCCAGGTTTCTTCAGGAAAGCTAGACTAGATTGTCTAGATTCTGTTTTTTAGCATATCGTTAGCTTTGTATATTCAGTTCAATTGTGTTGGTTGGACATTGGACATCTTTTTTAACTACCGTCCGCTAGTCCAACCAGCTAATATTTGGCTAGTGTATAAATACATATATATACATGAGGACTGATCAAAACGTATTGGGACTGGTATTATGAAAAGAAAACAACAACGCATATCAATTTGGCAGTTAATCTCCTTTGAAGTAGTCCCCTTCTGAAACCACACATTATTATTCGTCATTCCACATTGCATTCTTTTGGATTTCCTGAACATCTTGAAATCTCGTACCTTTCAATTTCAATTTCAATTTGATTTTGAAAATTCACAAAAAGCGAGATCTTAGAAATCTATGCCCAGCGTCATCACTGATAACATTTGATCAGATCTCGTATATATATATATATATATATATATCGCCCCAAGCAAGTTAGTACATTGCCACTGGTTCGCAGGGGGTTACATAGGAGGAAAGAAAAAGTGACAGGTTATAGGGAGTTCCAGGAAGCGGGTAAGACAAAGATGAGAATACTGATTAGAGTGGAGTGGACGGAGAAGGGAGCATGAGAGAGAGAATGCAAGTGAGTGAGATAGGAGATGACTATTGGTTTTATATTTAAATTGTTAGAGATTGTAGCTGTCGGGGAAGCAAGTAAACGGAAGGGAATTCTACAGGCGGAAAATGCAAGAAAAGAAACCGCTGAAGCGTTTAGAGTTTACTGGTTTCACAGTAAAAGGGTGGGACCTGATTGCATATATATATATATATTCATGGATGAATATATATATATATATATATATATATATATATATATATATATATATATATAGTCATCCGCAGACATATCTGTTTCGCTGTATCACAGCTCATCAGTACGGTTAGACAGCCGATTGCTTTTTACCCAGGATTGAAACCAGAGATCGGGTTGGCGTCAGTCAGTGATTCTACCTCGGGCGCTCGGTAGAAGGAGGCAGACTTTTTAACGTGTATATTATCATTATATACGCTCAATAGCTGAGAGTGTTCTAATTCATTGCTGAATGAACGATGCATAGATGCCAGAGTAGCTACGGTTTTTCAAAGTCTACCATTCTTCCAGTGTGCTCAATCAGGGTGTGAGAGCGTAAATACTCATCCGCCCATAGATCTGTTTCGCTGTATCACATCTCATCAGTACGGTTATATATATATATATATATATATATTCATGGATGAAAACATAATTTCTTGTAATTTTAAAAATTGCGCGTTCAAGAATTCCCTGCCACGTGAGCATTTAAAAAAACCACCGTTACGTGAGCGTTCTTAAAAAAAAATAAAAGAAAAAAAAAACAGTAAACGGTAAAAAAATCGCAAATCAAATCGCCTGAAGACACCACTCATGGTAGAAACCTAGATCGCGTAATAACTCGTTTACAAATGGAAAATATTCAAAAGTTCTACAATATAATTGTATTGAACACTTTTCAATACAAATGTGTACTGGACTAATTTTATTATGACCAAAAACTAAGTAACTAAACATTCAATATATAAATATATTCTATATGATCTTTTTTTGTTTCTTGGTTGTTTGATTTGAATATTTCCTGGAAAAGGTTGTTATGACGGAAAGAAGTAAAAGTATGACCCGTGATGAATATTTCGGTGAAAGTGTAAAAATGATGTCCGCTAGTTGCAGTCATGTTCTTTGGTTGAATTAATTCTCATATTCTAGACTGGGAGCAAAGCACCCGCCTGCTCTTTTTAAACATATGCCTGTTTGTTTGGCTTCAATCATTTGTGTGTGTGTGTGTGTGTGTGTGTGTGTGTGTGTGTGTGTGTGTGTGTGTGTGTGTGTGAAGAGCCCACCTGGTTGTCGTCTGTCATTTGTAAAGTTTGCCAAGCTCGAAGCTAAAGGTTAACTCATTACAATCGGAAAAAAAAAATTATTCAGAACAGAAACATGACTGTCGTCTCTCAGTCGATAATAGTGTTTATTATTGCCATAAAATCATTAAGGAATTTTGGTGACATGTCTAAGGTAAATAGGAACTTCCATGTGCCGTGTCGCTTCAGTGGATAAGTGATCGTGATTGTACAATTTTCTGCCGTCTGTAGCTCTTATTAAATATCGTTTTTTATTATGTTTCCTAATCCCTGTCCTGACATTCATTTACACAAGCTTTTTTAGGTAGGCTATTTACTGTTTCCCTATGTTTTCCTTGCCTTTAATATGTCCTGTGAGTGTTAGGTTTTCCAAGCCTTCTTTCCTTATTATCTACACTAGAAATTTCAACCGTTACTTTCTGATTTAAGTATAAGTGTCTTCTTTTTCCTTTTCTGTAAAACCTCGTCGTTGCTCACATGTTCGATCCATGGTATTTTCACCATCCTTCTCTAAGACATTTGTTGTTCAAAGTTTCTTCATCTGTGAGAAGATCGTCCAGTATTCACTGCCATATAGGAGGACTGATATTATGTAACAGTTCAGTACTCTGTTCTTAGTTTCTAACAAGTTTTTTCTTCTGTTTCTTATTTCTTTGTATAGCATTTGGAAAGCATCGTTCAATATCCCAATATTGCTTCAGATTTCAGAGTCACACTTTTCCTCCTCTGTTAAAACATTTCCCGTATATTGAAGTTGTTGTAGCTGCTTGATTATTCGTCTCAAGTTCGACAATCGACTTTTAGCAATATCAGAATCAGTATTTAGCAGAACAACAAAATTATGTTACTTTTCCCCCTGGCTTGCTACTTATTACCAGGAAGCGGGTAATTTTTATAAGCATGAAAATACATTGATTATTTGCAAGGCGAGCAAAAGTCGGTAATGGTGATGCGAAAGGTTTGGCACATGATACTGAGCGAGGGAACGGGACAAACAAATTAACGATGAAGAATCGTTAACAGATGGGTCCAAAAAGAAAGACGGTAACCAGATTTATTACGATGGGCGCAGAAGTAAATATTTGCAATTGAGTCATGTGGGATTCACATAATCAAACTTTTGGCAAAACGACGAAGAATAAATAGGCAAGTAGAAAGAAAGAAAGAAAGAAAAAGAAAGAAAGAAATTGAATCAAGTTGCTCAACATTTTGCTACCCTTCCACGAAGGCAGAATGAAACACATGGTCATTTTCGAGTGAAGGAAGCCTTCCAGAAGTTGAGTAAAGTATTAAGAAATAGGACAATTTCGCTAGAAACAAAGAAGAGAGTACTGGATTGCTATGTGATGTCGGTTCTTTAATATGGCAGTGAATGCTGGACAATATCATCGAAGATGAAGGAAAAACTTGAAGCAACTGAAATATGGTTCTACAGAAGGATGCTGCGAATATCATGGATCGAGCATGTGAACAATGATGAGGTTTTGGAAAGAATGGCATTGAAAAAAATATCTAATAGTGAGCATCAGGAAGAGACAGCTGAAGTTCCTGGGATATGCAATGAGGAAGGAAGGCTTGGAGAACCTGATACTAACAGTCCAGATATAGGGAAAAGAGACAAGGGAAATCAGCGGACGTGATCAGGAGGATAAAGGAACTAGAGTTGCATGGTGTAACAGGAGAAAGCGTGCTAAGAGCTACGAGGGATAGGGAGATGTAGAAAGCCATGATTGCCTATGTCCTGAAACGACAGGGCACACACGTACGCGTATAGTCTGAGACGCAAATCGCCAAATACCTTGGGACCAATATCAGGCAGAGGTCAAAAAACTAGATAGAATTCTCTGTTACCAGGCTCTACTCATATTATGCTACAAAGTCAGTCAGTCAGTCAGTCAAGTGCCATACGTGATACACGCTTTGGCGATCATGTCTCCAAAGAGCCATGACTGACTGGACATAACATTATCCCGCAGTAGGTGGCCATTACTTTCTGCGGTAGACTGGTTACCGACCAAAGCTATACAAATGATCTGTCCTGTTATTTAACCCATAACTGGAGGACAGAGACGGATTAATACTTTTCCCAAGGGTAGTTGCACGTAAGTGAATGCAAGGAACCCAACTGGAATTCGAATTCGGCTCTCCGATTTCCCGTTCCGAGCCGATATCCACTGCACCACAACGCATATCCTACACAACTGAGTAGAAATATATACTCCACTTGGATCCTGGGATTTCATCTTGGAAGTTCTGCTAAAACCACACGAAATTCACTTTGATGTTTCGTCATGTAATACGAGAGATTCTCAATCAATGTCTTGATTTGCTCGACATCTGTAGCGGATGGTCTGCCTGAGGGTTCTTCATTAACAAGGGAACAATCACCAACTCGAATCTTAGCGAACCATTTCCGCACAGTTCTATCAGCGGAAGCACCGTCACTGTACACAGCACATAACTTCTTTTTTTTTTGCCCTTGCTAGCTATTTTTCGCCTTTCAGTTAAGTGCCATACGTGATGCACGCTTGGGCAATCATGACTGACTGGGCAAAAGATTATCCCGCAGTAGGTTGTCATTGCTTTCTGGGGTAGACTGGTTGCCAGCCAAGGCTATAGAACCCAATCTGTTCTGTTATTTAACCCATCACTGGAAGGAATAGACGGATTAATACCTTTCGCGAGGGTATTTACGCGTAAGTAAATGCAAGGAATTCAACTGGAATTCGAACTCGGCTCCTCGATTTGTCGTTCCGAATCGATATCCACTGCCTTTAAGCTAATAAAAGACATCAATTGTCTAAAATGCACCTTATAATCTCCCATTTTCATACGGATATAAAACTGACAGGAATCAAGTAATTTTAAATTTTTTTTTAAATAGAAATAGTTTGTAAAATGTGTTCTAATCGGAAATCTGAGCATATTGTATCTGTCGGTATATTTTGACGTCTTCTTATGTGTTGGAATAAGAACGACTAAAAATCGACATGAATTTCGCAGGCAATCAGATAGATAGAGAGAGAGAGAGAGACAGAGACAGAGACAGAGACAGAGACAAAGACAGAGACAGACAGACAGACATACAGACAGATATAGATATATAGATAGATAGCGAGACAGAAATAAAATAGATAGAAAAAATTAAAGAAAGAGAGAAATTTTGACCATTTTAGTTATTTTATTTTGAAATGAAGGCGGCATATATATATATATATATATATATATATATATATATATATATATATATATATATACTTTCCGTATATTATGAATTGTTTCTGTATTTATATTTGATACTCTATAATTTATACGATTTTGAATATGGCGTTGGTAAAACGGGGATTTTTTTTTAAGCAAATCGCAGTTAAGTTGCATTCGTTAATCATCGTCATTATATATTAAAAAAAACCTTTAAAATGAATCTGCACGAATTTTTTTTTTCTCTTTGTTATAAATTGTTCTATTGAAGTGAACACATTTTTACGGATGAGTTGCATAATTAGAAACATAAAAATATCGAGTTTCTTAAAGTAGTACTTAGTGATCATTGTGTAAAGCTGGGTAAATAGAAAATGGATTTTTAGGGAAAAAATGGAATAACCGACAATCGTCTTGGGAAAATGGCTTAGACAAATTAAAATTATTTGGTCGCAAAAGTCGCATTAATCAAATATAGCCAAAATATACAACCCCACACACGCCAATAAGAAAATCTAGAATAGCTTTTATGGATAATAAATCAATAAATGTATATCGTAAAAATGTGTCAGACAGTTGTCGTACTTAATACACGCTTGGGCGATCATGTCTCTTTCGATCCATGACCGACTAGGCGGAAGATTTTCCCTTAGTAGTTTGCCATTTCTTTCTGCGGTAAATAGGTTGCCAACCAAATTAGTCCTGCTGCTTAACCCGTAGATGGAGGGAGAAGTGATGGATTAATGCCTTTCCTAAGGGTATTTGTGCGTAAGTGAATGAAACTAGTTCAACTAGAATTCGAACTCGGCTCTCCGATTTCTCAATCCGAACTAATATCCATTACACCACGACGCATATTTCTGCATGTAACTAATTTAAAAAAACTGAATAAGCAAAAAAATTATTTGCATGTAAACTATTAAAGGTTGAATGGTTTATGACCATATCACGTTAAAACACCGGTTCACACTGTTCCTTATGAAGACCGAAAGATAAAATCAAGTCGAATAATGTGTTAATTTTGTGGTTCATACATTAAGTCTCATCTTCTAAGCAGACATCATTTTGATTTTCAGAGTTTTTTGCCATATCATCTTCAAACCGGTTCTCATAAAAACCAATGATGTTAAGCAACGTCGAGCATGGTTAGTATCTAGAAGAGTGACCGCTTGGGAATATCAGCGTTCTGTAAGCTTGGGTGTGCGGCTGATCCAATGGATAATGACTCGGAAGTGCTAACTGGAGACTAGAGTTCCAATTCCCGTTGGGTTCGTTATATTCATGTTGTATCGTCGCGTGGCAAAACAATACACAGATGTTGAAATAATATCTTTATTCGGTAGATACAATATAAATAGTCCGTACTAGATCGCAACAATATGGGTGGTTGAGTTAGCAAGTAATCACGGTTGTTAACGGTAGACCTCCGCTCACACTAACTCCCGAGTTCAACCGACTCACTCTTTATCTATATAAGTGAACCCGGTCACGTGATCGAGCCACGTTACAACAATTCACCGACATGTAAATACAATTGTGAAAGGTATGAATCCACATCTTCACCCCCAGCTATGTGCTAATTAGTAAGACGTGTATACGGCTAAATCGTGTTGACTACACCGGTTCCTGTCCGATCACCGAAGTTAAGCAACATCGAGCCTGGTCAGTACTCAAGTGGGTGACCATTTGGGAATAGCAGGTGCTGTAAACGTAAGGACCAAGAATGGTCCACCGGTCCTCCAGGTTTGGGGGTTGGGTGCAGGGCTAACAACCCTGCCCCGTAAAAAACAGTTTATTACAGAAACAGCAACAAAAAGTTGCTGCCCTAGGCACCATCTGGGGGTGATGGATAAATGATAAATGATAAATGATGATGTATAACTAAACGATTATTATTTCCCAATAAATATATTTACAATCTGAAAATATTTTCTGGCTCTAAATAACCTGTAAAGTGTTCATAAGCCGTAGAGCCAAATCAACCAATCAATGGTTTTGATAGTTTAAAAAGTCCCCGAACAAATGAAGACTGAGAGCACATCATTCTTTTTCGAAACAATGGTCTGAGCTTGCAGAATCGCAAACAAAGAACTGTGTCAATCAACAGAGATCGCATCACTTGAGACAAGTAGAATGAATATCACATGTAACTCGAAAAAAAAAATGACATAATCAATATGTTGATGTTCCATACAACTTCCAGTTAAAGGTTAGGAAAGAAACTCATATCGATACGGGAAAGATCAATAAAACTTTTTCTCTTAAATATTGTTTTAATAGAAATATTTTAAAGTAAACCAGTTGTTCAGTCCAAGAATGCCGAATGTTTCTCCTTATAATGAAGCGGCTGGTACTGTTCAAATCTAATGGGCTTATGTCAACTAGCATCAGTCAGTTAACTGCCATACGTGATACATTCTTTAGGCAATCATATCTTGAAAGAGACACAACTGACTGACTGACTGTGCAGAAGATTATCCCGCAGTATTTTGCTATTGCTGGTTGCTAGACCAAACTATAGAACTCAGTCTGTCCTATTATTTGACCCATAACTGGAGGGAAAAAGGAATTAATACTTTTCTCAAGGGTATTTGTGCGTAAGTGAATGCAAGGAATTCAACTGGAATTCGAACTCGGCTTCCCGATTTCTCGTTCCGAACCGATATCCACTGCACCACAACGCACATCCAGTTGCTCTGTTCAAGAATGCCGAATGTTTTTCCTTATAATGAAGCAGCTAATACTGTTCAAATCTAATGGGCTTGTATCAACCAGCATCAGTTAGCTTTAATGTCACTATTACACTCTTTTTTAACTTATTTCTGCTATTTGTTGGCTCTGTAAGACATGCTAAAATAATCTTAGTAACCAGGGGATGTGCGTTGTGGTGCACTGGATATCGGCTCGGAACGAGAAATCGGAGAACCGAGTTCGAATTCCAGTTGAATTCGTTGCATTCACTTACGCGTAAATACTCTTGGGAAAGGTACTAATCTGTCTCTTCCTTCCAGCTATTGGTCAAATAACAGAACAGATTAGATTTGATAGCCTTGGTTGGCAGCTTGTTTTATATACAATATTTACACTCGGACTGTTGTCTCTGCCTTTGTGTTTATTATTACAATGCTTCGGGCGTTGTACGTTCCGGCTTTCATCAGGTGCTTGTTGATCCGTGCAACCATAGAAATTCAAACTAAATCTCATTTATGTAGCTAGATTGTTGTCGTTCCGTGTCTTGGGACGTCTCGTCTGGTTCTTATTTATTTCTGCTCAGTTATTGATCACACTGTTTAGTGTAAGCATTGTAATAATAATACTGTCTGACCTAGGGATTGAACCCACAATTACACTGTCGCAAAATTCACAAACCAACCATGTTATTCACTGAGCTTATCCTAAAGTGCAAGAAAGTAGCTGAAGAGCAAAAACAATTCAGGTTAACTGACACATCCCAGTCCAGCGCATGAAAAGATACGTTTAAGTGAGAAGCAACTGTTCAAGTTGCCCATAAGCATTATTCAGGAGGACAGCAAACGTCCCGTGAGATAAGAGTTTCAAATTCGAGGGTCTATCACATTTTAAAGCGCTTTCTTTGGGAAATGTTTTCAGTGATTGATCTGTGTTTTTTTTTGTTTTTCTTTTGTTTTTTAGATAATGGCTTAGTGATTCAAGTCTTACTAATTAACCTATAGATGGGGGAGAGGAGGTGGATTGATACTTTCCCCATGGTTATTTTCGCGTAAGAGAATATAACGAACCCGATAGGGATTGGAACTCGGCTCAATGATGAACAATTCCGAGTCATTATCCATTACACCACCCGCACATCTAAGCTTATAGTACCAAATATTACCAAGCAGTCATCCATCCAGGTATTACTGACCAGGCAGGGTGTTGTTTAACTTCAGTGATCATACGGGAACCGGTATTTCAACATGATATGGCCGGAAGCTTCACATGCGCAAAAATTTTATTTAGAATTACGTTTATAATGGGAAAGTTAGAATTTTTTTTTCTTTTTACAGGGTTTTAAAACATACAGATCTAAAGATAATATAAGTATCCATGACATAATGATATATTACAGAGAATCCAATTATTTTCGTTTTTATAGGATTTTCCTTCTATGCTTATTTCATTTATATTGGTCCTAATGTCGTAAAAACACCAACTAAAGTAGTGAGTTTAGTAACGGTAAAACAGACTAGCCTTATTAACCATTACCCTACAGTAGTTGTTCCAAAACAGTGAAGAGGAAGAGGGTAGCAGGTGAGGCGAAGTGATTTAGATTTAAAAACAGTTTCAAAAAGTTCATATTCCAAAAATAAATATGACTTTAGAATTTTAGATATTGTGGATTATTTGTAATTGCATGCATGAGTCCCAGTATAAATAGTGATGAATATTTATTGACAGATTGTGATATTTTTGCATTACATCAAGTATTAAGAATATAGTAACTAGAGTCTGCAAATTGGAGGGGAGAGTTATCAATATTTTAACAACGAATTTGCATTTATCTTCCTTTAACCCTCTCTGTTTTGTATTTTTAAATATACTTTTTTTAAATATCAAATGAAACACCAACAATAAGAAAAAAAACGTGGGAACAACAACCCTACAGCAAAGAAACCGGGGAGCCGAGTTCGAATTCCAGTTGAATCCATTGTATTCACTTACGCGCAAATACCCTTGGGAAAGGTATTAATCCGTCTCTTCCTCCCAATTATGGGTCAAATAGCAGGATAGATTGGGGTCTATAGCCTTGGTCGGCAACCAGTCTACCGCAGAAAGCAATGGCAACCTACTGCGGGATAATCTTCTGCCCAGTCAGTCATGTCTCTTTCGAGACATGATCGCCCAAGTGTGCATCACGTATGACACTTAACTGACTAATAACCATCCGTAACTACTTTTCTATTAATGTCATTATCATACATTATGGTGCATATATGGCGTTTACTCTAAAGCTTAATTGTATACACATCTAATGATACGTGTGGTATACTTGAGAGACCATAGACCCAAGCCCGTAGAGTTAGGCCCTCTCGAGGATGCAGGGTTTTCATCGGCAGTTTCAGCACGTCTCCCCTCTCCAGACCAACGGTATTGTCCAAGGGAAAGGCAGAGACCAATGCAGCCTGGCACTGGCGTTGTTACAGGAGTTGCCAGAACGAAATTGAATATGACGTCTGTGTTAAGATGAATTCAGAATTGTCCTGCTCCTTGTCTCGTTGCCAACCACACATCCCAGACTATTTACCCATTTTTTAGGAGTTTTGAATACGGAGTTTTTTCATTCTCCTAAGCAAATTGCTACATAAGGCTATAGAACCCAGTTATTTACTCATAGCTGATGGTGAAGGAAAAAAAGAGATGAATGCATACCACGTGCATTAAGTGAATGTAATAAATTCTACTGAATTTCGAACTCAGCTCTCCGATTCTCCAATCCGGGTTGCAATCCATTGCGCCACTACACTTCCGCCACATCTAATGATAATAACTATATTATTAATGTATATCATAAACAATCTTTAATTTTTCATTCATTTGTTTTAATCTATACTATAATAAGAGCCGTGTCCATCCGTCACACGATTCAACCAGTAATAAAATATACACCATTCCCTTTGTTGGGACGCCCGCGCCTATTCGGCTATAATGGACTATTCCATTACTGTGTAAAGTAATGGTGGAATCTACGTAAGAGAGTGTGCCGAGCAGCCGATCGACAAGTCAGTCGTAGACTTCCGGTGACGACCCGGAAGTACCCATTGCTCATACTACGTCTTACAACGGTTGAGACGATTAACCTTTATTCTTGTATTGGATACTAATAACCTAATAAATTGTAAATACTATTTTCACGGAATACAACAATTAACCTATTCCTGTTGTTGAGTTATTTATTCTTACTCACGACATAACACCCTTTACTAATAAGATATATTGGATTTCTTTCAGTAATAATTTAATTTAAACTAAAACTTAAACAATCTTAGAAGGTGAATTAATGGGTAGCATATTTTAAGGTAAAGGGTATACGTTTTGTGACTATGGGAAAATGAAGGATTATTTGTTTAAGTTAAGCAACATCGAATGAGGTCAGTTTCTATATAGGTAACCAAGTGGAAATACTAAAGGCTGTAAGCTTCTATATGCGGGTGGTGTAATGGATAAAGGTTCAGAATTTGAAGATGGAGAGAGGAGTTCCAATTTCGGTCGAGTTCGTTAAATTCACTTACGCGCAAATACACTTGTAGAATGTATGATTCTTCTTTTCTCCCCCGCTATGGGTTAATTAGAAGAACTTGTAATGGATAAAAATACTGATATTCTAACAGGAAGATTTCGTTGAAGACAAAGAAAAGATTGTCATGTAATATTTGTCCTCCTATGCGGCGGCGAATGCTGGACGATCTCCTCAAAGATGAAGGAGAGACTCGAAGTAACAGAAATATGGTTCTACAGAAGGATGAATAACATGAGCCGAACATGTGACCAACGACGAAGCTTTGGAGAGAATGCAAACGAAAAGGAAACATATTTGGCATCAGGAAAAGGTAACTGAGGATTTTGGGACACGTAATGAGGAAAGAGGGCTTAGAGAACCTAATACTCACACGACAGATAGAGTGAAAACGACAGGAGAAAATCAGTGCGAGGCCTACTTGATAGGCTTGAGCAGGTGAATGGCGGAGCGGGGTTTGGGAGAGATACCAAGGGGGAAAATATTAAATTCGACAAGGGAGACTAGGGATAGGGTAAGTGAACGTCTGCGTCCTAAAAGGGAACGGCGCAAAGAATTTTAAATTGTGCCACAAAGACGTTATTAGTAATAAGTAAGTATACGGACACTAGTTAAACTAATTATTAAAAAACTGGATATTTATTGAATACTATTAATAATTTTATTAAACCTTTTCTAACCACGACATTTTTTTAAATATCGTCTCACCCCAAGCAAGGGAGTACTGCCACTGTTACGCTATGGTTACATAATAGGAGAGGGAAGAGAAAAGAGAACTGGTCAGAGTAGGTGTCGGAGAATGGGTAAGAGAAGGACGGGAACACAAGTGTGAAGAGAGCTACGTAAGAGTCAAGTGTAAAGGTTGAAGAACAAGGTATGCGGTGTGAGGGAACGGATGTGAGTCAAGGAGATAAGAGATGACAGTTGATGTTGCATTTAAACTCATAGATATTGTAATCATCAGGGAAACCAGAATACGGAAGGTAGTTCCACTGGCCGGAAGTGCGAGAAAAGAAGCTGAAGGAGTAGAAGTTGTGGTTACACTTGATTGTTTTCATCGTTAAAGAGTGGGACCTTATTGCTAGTCTAGTAGCTCGAGTAAATTCGTGCAGAGGGGGCATCAGGGAGCTAAGCCCGTCGGAGCAGAATCCGTGAAAGTATTTGTAAAAAAGACAGAGGGAAGCAACATCTCGTCGGTGAGAGAGAGACTCGAGTCGAGCCACCAGGTCGGGATAGACTACATTGCAGATTCTCCTTTTGATTTTGTAGAGAACCCCAAGATATATAGCAGGGGCACCCGACCAGATATGACAAAAGTATTCAGTGCACAGGCGGATAGGGGATTTGTACATGTGCATGATGGATTCAGAAGAGAAAAACTTCCTAGCCCGACACAGGAACCCGATTTTCCTAGGAGTAGATTTAGCTATTAATTCTATGTAGTCGTTCCACTTTAAGTCAGCTGAGAGAGCGAGGCCGAGGAGGCGCAGCGTATTGCTTTCGGGGAGACTAGCGTGATCCATACTGATGGCGGGTAGGAAAGATTGTTTATGGTGGTTAAAGGACAGCAGATACGTTTTGGAAGCATTAAAATTTACGAGCTATTTCTTACCCCGGTCTACCACTGATTTTGCGAGAGCACCCAGTATTTTCTCTCAATGTAACCCCCTGTGTACTGGTGGCGGTCCCGCCTTGCTTGGAGTAAAAGGATTTTTAAAATAAAGTGAAAATATGGGAAAATAAATTATTTCAATTAAATTGACCAAAAAGATTCGATTTCAATTAATATAATTTCTATTTTAAATAACATCAGAATATTTTACCTACTGGAAGTAGTAAATTTAATCCTTTTGATTTCAATTAAAACTAAGAGAAAATCTCAAGAAGGCTTTCTCATTTTAAATCGAAAATTAGTGGAGGTACCTACATTGACGGTTGTGCTAGCTAGTACAAAATCACAAGTCATCGTGACTAAGGGTTTGAGTGTAGTGGCCTTATGAGTTGAATTGGGTAGACAGGACCGCTTGGAATCTGTCGATGTTTGTACTGACACAAAGTCACAAGTCATCGTGATGGAGGGTTTGAGCGTGCTGGCCTTCTTCAAAATATTTGTCACGCCGTATGATACGCTCTCACCCAGAAACTATAGCTAAAATCCGCTCAGTATAGTTACAGTATAAAACATAGGTTGGCTGTGTGGATGTTGAAATAAACACAATTTGTAGCCCTCTAGTCTTTTTACTCTTATGTAGCCCCCTGCACATCAGTGGCGTTACCGCTTTGCTCGGGGTGATATGATTAAAAAAAATATGTCGGAGCCAGAGTTTACCTAACCACATTAATATATGAACGAGTAGTTATTTACGTATTTGTGGTATCAATTTAAAGACATGATTTACAAAGACAATTAACAGATCTGTAGATTAAATTAAGTTACTAGAAATAGTATAAAGATAAGGAAAAACATTTGATAAATCTTGAAAATAACCTGGAAATATTATCTATAAATACGAATGAATTATAACTGAACCCGTATAAGAAACTAAAATACACGGTTTTTGTTTTTGCTCAGAAAGGCTTGCGTAAAAAGAGATTGCCAAAGGCATCGTTGATAAGCGTAGACGATGTAGTCATGCCGAAAATTGGCGAAACATTTAATCTTATGACTATTGTTCTGAAAGGAAAGAAAATAAGCGATAAGAACCGGACGTTGGTGTCGCGGGTGAGTAGATTGAAAGGTATGCATTTTCAGAAGGATTATGAATAGAATCTCCCCTCGAGCGTTCCTTCTGTACGAGAGGCACGTGGCTAGTCTCTGTGCCACGAGATTGGCAGCATAGCTTGTCGGGAGTTTGGCTGATCGGAGGTTAAGTCGTGCTGCTGGCGGCGGCGGCGGTGGTAAAAATCTAAAGGATATAATGAATGAGAAGGTGAATGAAGATGGGCAGTGGTGGTGTGGGCGATAGTGAATTATAATGAAGTAGTGAGAGAAAGAAGTAGTATAAAAAAAAATATAAAAGCAGTGTGAAAGTAAAAGGAAAGAAAAGGCAAAGAACAAAGAAGAACGGGAGAAAGAAAAATCAAAATGAAATAAAAAAGTAAACAATAAATAAATAAATAAACAGTGAAAAATAAAAAAGAAAAGGGCAGAGGGAGGAATGATGAAAACAATGCTTAAACATTTAAGCTTAAATTTTCTATGAAGAAGAAAGACTTCGAAGATGAAGTACGGTTTTTTATTTGTGAAATATGGTTAATACGCTTTTTCTACAAAGAACTGTAAGATCTATATATATATAAAAATGTAAACTTATTGCTATACTCGTTTCGAAAAACCCTCCGAGTACATACGAGGAAGGAAAAAATGGTAATAAAAAAGGACGAGCTAAGCACTTGAACATCAGTCAAAGTACGCAGCCCAAAGAAAAAAACCCGAGACGAGTAACCTAAAAGAAAAAAGCGCTCAATACGCAAGTAGAGCAAACAAAGTAAATATCTAACCTAGAGACCCAACGAACCTACAAAGGTTTCAGCTAATTGGATTTTCATTGGATCTCCTAATTGGGAAGGAGCCAACCTTCCCTGAAGATCCAATTAGGTGAAACCTTGGTAGGTTCGTTGGCTCTCTAGGTTAGATATTGACTATATATATGTATATATATTGTTACGTGTTATGTGTAACAAAAAAAAAAAAAAGATTGGCCAAAACTCAGAGATAAATCACAGATAAATATTTAATTTACAAAAGCACAAAATGGTATATATACAAAATTCACAATTTTTGCATTCAAAACAGAAATGTAGCGTTTACTACTGGAAGGCGAAGTGTTACGAAAGAAAAGGAAAGGTCACTTAAGATAGTGAAGAAGTTTCAGTGCTATACTTTTAGGAAATCCTCAGATGCGTATATAAAGAATAATTATTAGTTCGGTCAATGAAAGAGTCAAAAATATCTATTTACCCATATAGTTCCATGAGGTTCTCTTTCAGGTTTTAGTTGGTCGGCAACGTTTCTTGGAAATTCTCCCGTTGGATATAAATCCTTGAATCAAAACCGGAGTTGATAATGTCAGTAAATCCTGGTACTAACTAACTACTCTCTTCCCAAAACCTCTTTTCATAGGGGCTAACACCTAATTTGCATATTTTAGAATCTTTTAGAAATCTCTCGATTTTACTGGAACATTCTGGCATCTTCCAAACGTTCTATTTCTAATTTCCTTATTTTTACAACTACTTCATGAATTAAAACTTTTTTGTAATGTCAAGTAAGACTTAATAGAATCCCTTACTACAACTTTTTAGACATTATTAATATTATTTTTATATATAAATGCATCCTCATAACAATATACATGGAATGATTATATATATATATATATATATATATATATATATATATATATGAAATGATTTGTTTGAACATTATCTTTTGCTCGATACACGTATTAAGTAGGTATTCTGTTTATAATCAAACAGTATTACGTATTTATTTCTACCGGCCTGATTATTACGATAAATTTTTTTTGCGAAAATGTGTGTCATTCGGCAGGATTTGAACCTGCGATCTCTATCCACATAGGGGAAGATCTGGAGCGTCTTAGACCTGTCGACCACGAATGACGATCAGTCTAAACGAAGTCAATAACCATATCTGCTCTGAAATGTATGGTAATGTCAACAAATGCAAACATATTACGGAAATTAGAGCAGATATGTGTGCTGCGGCAGTGGACTGGCATGTTTTGCTTCCTTTTGCAGAATTTAACCGCGGTTAAACGGGATTGCCGTGAGCAAGAACGTACGATAGCCACGCAATTGGACTCGAATAATCGTCTCCTTTGCCGGATCGGCCGCATGTAGCGGGATCGAAAACGAAGCGTACGCTTACCTGAAGATGGCCGGAGAACGGATGCTACTCTTCAAACGGGTAACAGTTCAAAGATTACCCAGCCCCGGCCCGGTACAAGGCTTGTCTGGATTTGCTCTATTCCCCAACTGGAGCGAATTGTGCCACAAGTTCAGTTTTTAACGTGGGGAATCTGAGCGCGTACGCTCAGGCTACTGGTTAAAGATTACCCAGCCCCCGCTTACGCGGTAACTGGGTACAAAGTTGGTCTTAGATGGTCAAAAGATCTTAGCTGATTATTGCTTCCACGCCGGCAATGAGTATCTGAGAACAGATACTACACTTTGATCTCGATCCTGGCGCAAAGGAGAGTTTATTTTCTAAGTGTCGCTTAGATGTAACACAAGGCCGAAAGTATGGGGTACGCAGTGAGAATCGAACTCACTACTCAGTTGTAACAGGTTCGCGCAATATATACATATATCAAGTTCTTAACGTTTTGTACGTCGAACCTATTAGGGCCGATTTTAGCACAAATACTAGCCTCCACTGCGAAAATAACTCCATAACAGTATGCAACGTCAGTTCCCATCTCTTGTCCACTTGACTCCAGTCCTTCTCTCGTCCTTTCCCCATCACCTCGTGTGTCATGTTATTTTTCTTTCTCACTCTACCCTCGAAACTGTCCTCATACTGGTCTTCTCATCCTTCTCTTGCTCTTTCACCGACACTCCTTGTAACTGGTTTGTCTTTCTCTTCGCTCTCCTCCTGCTTAAACTTCCACTTTTCTCTTATGTAACCCTCTGCGCACCAGTGGCGGTGCCGCCTTGCTAGGGGTGAAACGATTAAAAAACTGTTGAGGTGACTAGAATTTTGTCAGTAAGAAGACCTAGTTAATATTTAGAGGTGAAATAAGACAGACAGACAGAGACGCACAGTTATGAAAGCACTTGCTGCGCCTTTGCTCTTTAACATTGCCTTATTTTATTTTATGTAATAATTATGCCCTCGTGTAGTGAAGAATTAATATTGTATATTCTCTCTAATAATAAAGACCGTTGTGTATTCATTTGTATATAATATATTTCCCTCTCTATTACATATCAGAAGGTTTTTTTTCTAATACCCAATAGCAGGTACATCAAGATATATGTTGACATCATTTTAGACAGTATATTAAGTTCAAGCATGAAACTAGTGTCGATATCAGTGTTCATTATACACACACACACACACACATATATATATATATATATATATATATGATAAAAAACGACAATTCTACATTTCAAAGAATCACACCACTAATTTCCAGCCACAACCACTGTCAAGTCCCGCGGTAGCATTAATAGCAGCTGGTCCTGCATTACCGAAGATCGCGATCGAGACCCGCCTCAGCCATTTATGTTAGCCAACCGTAGAGCCATGATAAGTCCGATTAGTGTTGGGAGGGGGATCTACATTAAACATGTCTGGTAATAGAAAACCGACGGTCTATCCCATTAAGCATTGGCACTTCTCACTTTTGATAGCGAGATCAAGCGACAAGCCACCAATGTCCAAGGGGAACATTAATTTGAAAGCTCTGTACAGGAAAGGGTGAACATAAATAAGGATCCTCCCTGAACAGAACTGGTGTAATGTCTAATATTCATTAAAGTAGGAAACGGAAGGGAATGTTGAAAAAGCATAACTCGCCTCCTGTAACATGGCCCATATCTCTTGGGACCCTGATCTCGAACGAACAACGGTGAGTACCCTTTTCGCCTTCGGGAAATTCTTAGGGTCCTTGACATCTTTTGAGTATACTTTTTAGAAGTTTTGCTGTACTTTAAGCTACTTGTTTTTTTGGCATTGAGATAGGGCTCATTCGCCTTGTTCACTGGACACTACGCACGCGTCTTCCCCTAAATTATGTGTTTTTTTTTCCTTGGTTTTTACAGGAAGACTTGTATTTTGAAAGACGTTTTGGTGGGGGAAATTTATTAGTACGTTTTCAGAGGACTGGTTTGCTGTTGTGGTGCGAGTTGATTTTTTTTTGGGGGGGGGGGTGGTAAGAGCCCCCCATCAAATTGTTCATTTTAGTTTGAGTTGCTGCTTGAGATTTAGTAAGTGGATATGGGAACATGATATGTCATTTAGTGAAAGATAGTACTGAAAAATAGGGGCGTGCTGTTAATTTCTTGGCTTTTTTTTTTTAAAGATCAGATTGAAGTTGTTCCAGTATTTCCTTTTTCTCAAAGCTAGTATTATATTTTAGTTTAAGTTTCCTCGTTTTACTGGCATAGTTAGCCTAGTCATCGATCTTGGAACTGGTAGAGGAAGTGGGAGTATGCGCGACCTTAGCAGTTGGGACTTGTGACGACTGAGGTCCGACTGTCTGGTGCTTCCCTGTAGACTTACCAACAAGCAGCCATTCGCCCAATTCTTTTTATGTTGGTAAAGGCTTCTCGCAAAAAACGGGGTGAGTATTAGACCCAATCGGGGTGGGGAAAGAAATGGGTATCTTGCCGTATTTGATCATGAAAGCCGCCAAGTGCGCTAAGACCTGAGGAAAAACTTCGTACACTAAAACCTTGGTCGGTCGCCTGCTGATATATAAATCCTGACTAGAGGCGTCCTCGCAGTATATTCCACTGCAAGTAACCTTTCTCTTTGAGGTTTAAGTTCCAAAGACGTGGAAGCTTTGATAAACGGATTTTCAGAGGGACAGATTTTGCACGAGCCCTTGTCCACTAAAATATGGACAATATTTTAAACCCTCTGTAATTCCTGAGGGGGTTCCAAAAAGTCCGTATTCTTTGATATGATGTCCGTGGTTTGTGGATCTCTCCAGGAATCCAGTGATGATAAACTTAGGGGAGGGGGATTTCTAGCAAGAGGACTGTGACACTATTTTGCCTGGCCGGACGGAAGTAATTAAATTGGTGGTATTATTAATTGTTGCAAATAAGACGGAAGAAATTGTGTTGGTCCGTGTTATTAATTTTTATAAATCGAAGATTAAAATAAGTTGTTTGTTCTAATATGAACGCCGGTAATAAAATTTATTATGAGCAGAGGAAGGTAAGGGGTAACAGAACCCAAGGCCGAGAGATATGAACGAAATTATATTTTGCGGGTGTGTTATTTGATAAACAGCCGAGTCAAAGGAGGTTGTTGTTGACAATTGGAAATAGTTTGACTAAGAGAAATACAATTGATGTCGGAACAGATAAAGGTAAAAAGAATTCTGAACAAAACAATTTTTACTTATCGGAAAGTATTGCTATCAATAAAAGAAATATTTGATAAATGGAATCAATTTCTAAACCTGAGTTACACCGCAGATAAGATTTTTTTTAAACAAAACTGTGTTGAATTATGAGAGAATTGTCCTAAATAAAAGAAAATATTTGATGAGAGCAAAAAGGTAAAATTCCATGAGAATAAAATAAAATTTTAATTTAGTTGGTAAAGAATTATGCACATAAAAGCTAACTTATTTTTTTGACATTAAAAGAAAAAGCCCAAAGAAGTGATGTCACCAACAAAGAAGCTACTTCATTGGTTGAACCGGAGGAAAAGAACAAACAAAGGTGGCGAGAATGATTTCATTGGCCAGAGATTAGATTTACATGTTCGTCATCTTCCCACCAGTGAATTTGGGACAAGCATAAATACAGGGCCCCTAGGGGACCACGAGGAGTTGCGCCGAGCTGAAGCAGACAAAACAAATAACCACCACCGCCGCTGCCAAACACACGCACCAACCTTCGGCAGTTTCCGTAAAGCGAACAAAGGCATTTTTGAATCGTCACAAACTTAAAATCTTCGATTAGAGTGAACTGAAATTACCAACCAAAAAAACTCGGATTAATGTTAAGACAAACGCTTCTCTTAAACGAAACTTCCGCTTCGTTGTGGGCTAAGTAGAGATAAGGGGATTATTATATTCTATTTTTTTTTCTTTGTATATAAAGACTTTTACTGCAACTTATTCGCGCGTCATTCATTTTATTTTTGGTACCGGTTTTCATTAACTCAAACGTGCGCGCGTCCAATCTGGTGAAGAGTTATATAGCAAGATTTCAGCGTGACTTCCTTGAGATCAAAATTCACAATGTGGGTGAGGGAAGAACACCGTTGTGATAGTCGACTTTAAGACCAGCTGTTGAATCGAAGCCATCAACGACCAGGCGGAGAGCGTCGGTTCAGAGATGATTCCCCGGCTGCTACATCAATTTTGTTGTTGTCATTCGTTTCGTTAGACTTGGCCTTATCTTGGATTGTTGGGGTTTTCTGTGTCAGATCTGGCTGCTTGCGGACACCATACATTTTTTTTTTTCGCTTTCATTACTCGGTCGTTTTTGTTTTTTTTGTCCTTTATCAGCCGAGTTTCCCCCCCCTCTAACAGGCCATCTTCTCAGCCATTTTGAAAAATAATTTGTTCCTTTTTTATTAGTCCCCACTCCACTGTTTTTGGTAAAAGGATAGAAATAATTTAACAGAAAAACAATAACGAATAGGTTTACGGGACAAAAATAAGTGAAAAGTAAAGATTTGTTAACGTATAAATGTTAAGATTTTAAACGAAAAAGATTTAACAGATAGAGTGACACATAGAAGTTTTGTTTTTAAAAAAGACAAAACACAACTTGTTAACGTGTAAAAAGCAAACAAAATATTACACAAATGTTTACCAGGAAGCAAAAACTTAAGGAAATAAATAAATAAAAAAAAACACGAAAGCAAATAAAGATTGGTCTTTAAAATTAAAAACAGTCAAATCACGATAATTTACAAAAGACTGAAAAAAACAAAAAATAAACGTAACGGTTTAGAAAAATAAATTGAAAAAAAAGAGAAGAAAATGCGTGTAATAGTGTTTTAAAATAAAAAAAGCAAAAAATTGTAAAGTAAAAAACACAAGTGCAACGAATGTAACAATTACACGAAAAGAATACGAAACTAAGAAGAGGAGGGTAAAAAGAAAAAGAACTAAAAAGGAATAAAGAAAAACTGAAAAGGAAAACTAGCAAAAAGTCGAACGTTAAAATAAATATAAAAAGAACTTAAATTTGAGCCTTAAACAAGAAAACGAAATATGCACTCCCAAAAAGACATAAATTCAAAACTGGTCTTGTCAACGTCGCAAATAAATCAGAGGTGGTCAGCTTTGTTTGACTAATTTAGCTTTAACGCGTAAAACTTTTATTTTATTGTAATGGATGGTTACAAGCGAGAGGGGAGATGGGATTTACTCAATTTATTACAACAATTACACGAGGTACTGATTAACCTGCATATATAAATATTTCTGCGTGTGTTTGATTGCACTTAATATTTTTCCGAACTTGGATCTGCTAATTCCTAAATAAATGTTATGTTTTTAGTGGACATTTTTTTTCCTTCGACCGTATTTTCTTGTTTGATCTAGCTTGGGGGAAATTCTTGTCTTGCTTATTTGCAAAAAAAGAAAAAAAAATGCTTAATGGAATGAACCAGTTTCCTTGGCAACCTTTATTTTATGATCTGTTCAAATACCGGAAATGGTAGCCGGAACGAAATAAAAGGAAAAGAAAAAAAAAATGAAGAAGAATCAGCATTCCGTATTGAACGTTCAAAAACTCAAAAAAACGGTAGCTTTGTTTATTTTTTCCCCCTCGAAAGATATATTATTCCTGTGAAAGAGCCGTTTTTCTGTGAACTGGAAATAATGTTATGAATGTCTTAGATACATACCGACCATTTTACAGTCATCATTTACCATTTAATAGCAACGCCAGAAAACGACTTTAACTTAACAGTAATGAACTCAATGGCTTTACTGATTTAGTGACTGAATCATTTTCCCAAACCAAGTCGATTCAGATGGAAAGTTCTGCGCATGTGTGTAATCTCTGAAACCAGTACATTCGTTTACTAGTAAAGTTTACCTTATCATTCATGTGATGCCAAATATATTTCAAGTAGAATATATGACAAGTTTGAAAAAGAAAAGAAAGGAAAACTGTAAAATTGTAAAGAAATAAAGTTAAAAATTAGCGAAGAAAGAAAGAAGTTGAAGCGGAAGTGAGAAAAATGTGCTAGAAGAAAAAAAAAAAAGATAAGAAAATAAATAAGAAAAGAGAAAAATAGTTTGGAGAAAGAAAGAGTCAAAGGAAAATAGAATAGAAAGAAAGAGATAAAAGAAAAATGACAAAAATAAAAGAACGAAAATGAGGCGATGAAAAAAAATTGAAAAAGATAAAAACGGCAAAGAAAGACAAAAAATAGAAAAGGAATTAAAAGCAGAAAAAAAGAAAGAGTGAAGCACAAAATGTGCAGACAGAAAAGAAGAAAAGAAAGAGAGAGATAGAGAGAGAGAGAGAGTGAGAGAGACGGAAAGAGAAAAGAAGCCAGACTTGATAGAAAGAAAGGAACAAAGAGAAAGAGAACAAAAAGAAATGAATATGAAAAAGTGTTAGAGAAATTAAACTCTGTGAATGAAGAAACAAATGAAAAAGAAAAAAATTAAAAAGATAAACAAAAAAAAAAGCAGAAAAAGAAAGAAGATAGGAAAGAGAGACAGAAAAACCAAATACGAGAAAGACGGAGAAGATAGAACGAAAAGAAAACAGCACAAAAAGAAAAATCACAAACGCCATCAGGTTTTCTGCTTAGAACGGTTTGTTCTTGTACGAGTGGGCCCCTGCAGCATATATATTAATGTACCTCCTTCTGTGTATCTTACATTAAGACAAAAGAAAAACAAAACAAAATATTCCAAACCAAACCCTGAGCAGGACAGAAGGGATATATATATATATATATATATATAGGTATTTTGTTCTTTTATTGTCCTTTCTCTTCACTAAAGTCTTCTCATTCTCTTTCACTCCCAGTAATCCCAGGCATATTACTGCCATTATTGTCATCTTCTGTCTTGCTGAAAACTGTTCTTTTATTGTCCGTACTCTTCACTAAAATCTTCTCATTCTCTTTCACTCCCAGTAATCCCAGGCATATTACTGCCATTATTGTCATCTTCTGTCTTGCTGAAAACTGTTCTTTTATTGTCCTTTCTCTTCACTAAAGTCTTTTCATTCTCTTTCACTACCAGTAATCCCAGGCATATTACTGCCATTATTGTCATCTTCTGTGTTCCTGAAAACTGTTCTTTTATTGTCCTTTCTCTTCACTAAAGGGATCTCATTCCCTTTCACTCCCAGTAATCCCAGGCATATTACTGCCATTATTGTCATCTTCTGTCTTGCTGAAAACTGTTCTTTTATTGTCCGTTCTCTTCACTAAAATCTTCTCATTCTCTTTCACTCCCAGTAATCCCAGGCATATTACTGCCATTATTGTCATCTTCTGTCTTGCTGAAAACTCTTCTTTTATTGTCCTTTCTCTTCACTAAAGTCTTCTCAATCTCTTTCACTCCCTGTAATCCCAGGCATATTACTGCCATTATTGTCATCTTCTGTCTTGCTGAAAACTGTTCTATTATTGTCCGTTCTCTTCACTAAAATCTTCTCATTCTCTTTCACTCCCAGTAATCCCAGGCATATTACTGCCATTATTGTCATCTTCTGTCTTGCTGAAAACTGTTCTTTTATTGTCCTTTCTCTTCACTAAAGTCTTCTCAATCTCTTTCACTACCAGTAATCCCAGGCATATTACTGCCATTATTGTCATCTTCTGTCTTGCTGAAAACTGTTCTTTTATTGTCCTTTCTCTTCACTAAAGTCTTCTCATTCTCTTTCACTCTCAGTAATCCCAGGCATATTACTGCCATTATTGTCATCTTCTGTCTTGCTGAAAACTGTTCTTTTATTGTCCTTTCTCTTCACTAAAGTCTTCTCATTCTCTTTCACTCCCAGTAATCCCAGGCATATTACTGCCATTATTGTCATCTTCTGTCTTGCTGAAAACTGTTCTTTTATTGTCCTTTCTCTTCACTAAAGTCTTCTCAATCTCTTTCACTCCCAGTAATCCCAGGCATATTACTGCCATTATTGTCATCTTCTGTCTTGCTGAAAACTGTTCTTTTATTGTCCGTTCTCTTCACTAAAATCTTCTCATTCTCTTTCACTCCCAGTAATCCCAGGCATATTACTGCCATTATTGTCATCTTCTGTCTTGCTGAAAACTGTTCTTTTATTGTCCTTTCTCTTCACTAAAGTCTTCTCAATCTCTTTCACTCCCAGTAATCCCAGGCATATTACTGCCATTATTGTCATCTTCTGTCTTGCTGAAAATTGTTCTTTTATTGTCCTTTCTCTTCACTAAAGTCTTCTCATTCTCTTTCACTCCCAGTAATCCCAGGCATATTACTGCCATTATTGTCATCTTCTGTCTTGCTGAAAACTGTTCTTTTATTGTCCTTTCTCTTCACTAAAGTCTTCTCATTCTCTTTCACTCCCAGTAATCCCAGGCATATTACTGCCATTATTGTCATCTTCTGTCTTGCTGAAAACTGTTGTTTTCTTGTCCTTTCTCTTCACTAAAGTCTTCTCATTCTCTTTCACTCCCAGTAATCCCAGGCATATTACTGCCATTATTGTCATCTTCTGTCTTGCTGAAAACTGTTCTTTTATTGTCCTTTCTCTTCACTAAAGTCTTCTCATTCTCTTTCACTCCCAGTAATCCCAGGCATATTACTGCCATTATTGTCATCTTCTGTCTTGCTGAAAACTGTTCTTTTATTGTCCTTTCTCTTCACTAAAGTCTTCTCATTCTCTTTCACTCCCAGTAATCCCATGCATATTACTGCCATTATTGTCATCTTCTGTCTTACAGAAAACTGTTCTTTTATTGTCCTTTCTCTTCACTAAAGTCTTCTCATTCTCTTTCACTACCAGTAATCCCAGGCATATTACTGCCATTATTGTCATCTTCTGTCTTGCTGAAAACTGTTCTTTTATTGTCCTTTCTCTTCACTAAAGTGTTCTCATTCCCTTTCACTCCCAGTAATCCCAGGCATATTACTGCCATTATTGTCATCTTCTGTCTTGCTGAAAACTCTTCTTTTATTGTCCTTTCTCTTCAGTAAAGTCTTCTCATTCTGTTTCACTCCCAGTAATCCCAGGCATATTACTGCCATTATTGTCATCTTCTGTCTTGCTGAAAACTGTTCTTTTATTGTCCTTTCTCTTCACTAAAGTGTTCTCATTCTCTTTCACTCCCAGTAATCCCGGGCATATTACTGCCATTATTGTCATCTTCTGTCTTGCGGAAAAATGTTCTTTTATTGTCCTTTCTCTTCACTAAAGTCTTCTCATTCTCTTTCACTCCCAGTAATCCCAGGCATATTACTGCCATTATTGTCATCTTCTGTCTTGCTGAAAACTGTTCTTTTATTGTCCTTTATCTTCAGTAAATCTTCTCATTCTCTTTCACTCCCAGTAATCCCAGGCATATTACTACCATTATTGTCATCTTCTGTCTTGCTGAAAACTGTTCTTTTATTTTCCTTTCTCTTCATTAAAGTCTTCTCATTCTCTTTCACTCCCAGTAATCCCAGGCATATTACTGCCATTATTGTCATCTTCTGTTTTGCTGAAAACTGTCCTTTTATTGTCCTTTCTCTTCACTAACGTCTTCTCATTCTCTTTCACTCCCAGTAATCCCAGGCATATTACTGCCATTATTGTCATCATCTGTCTTGCTGAAAACTGTACTTTTATTGTCCGTTCTCTTCACTAAAGTCTTCTCATTCTCTTTCACTCCCAGTAATCCCAGGCATATTACTGCCATTATTGTCATCTTCTGTCTTGCTGAAAACTGTTCTTTTATTGTCCTTTCTCTTCACTAAAGTCTTCTCATTCTCTTTCACTCCCAGTAATCCCAGGCATATTACTGCCATTATTGTCATCTTCTGTCTTGCTGAAAACTGTTCTTTTATTGTCCTTTATCTTCAGTAAATCTTCTCATTCTCTTTCACTCCCAGTAATCCCAGGCATATTACTGCCATTATTGTCATCTTCTGTCTTGCTGAAAACTGTTCTTTTATTGTCCTTTCTTTTCACTAATGTGTTCTCATTCTCTTTCACTCCCAGTAATCCCAGGAATATTACTGCCATTATTGTCATCTTCTGTCTTGCTGAAAACTGTTCTTTTATTGTCCTTTCTCTTCACTAAAGTCTTCTCAATCTCTTTCACTCCCAGTAATCCCAGGCATATTATTGCCATTATTGTCATCTTCTGTCTTGCTGAAAACTGTTCTTTTATTGTCCTTTCTCTTCACTAAAGTCTTCTCAATCTCTTTCACTCCCAGTAATCCCAGGCATATTACTGCCATTATTGTCATCTTCTGTCTTGCTGAAAACTGTTCTTTTATTGTCCTTTCTCTTCACTAAAGTCTTCTCAATCTCTTTCACTCCCAGTAATCCCAGGCATATTACTGCCATTATTGTCATTTTCTGTCTTGCTGAAAACTGTTCTTTTATTGTCCTTTCTCTTCACTAAAGTCTTCTCAATCTCTTTCACGCCCAGTAATCCCAGGCATATTACTGCCATTATTGTCATCTTCTGTCTTGCTGAAAACTGTTATTTTATTGTCCTTTCTCTTCACTAAAGTCTTCTCATTCTCTTTCACTCCCAGTAATCCCAGGCATATTATTGCCATTATTGTCATCTTCTGTCTTGCTGAAAACTGTTCTTTTATTGTCCTTTCTCTTCACTAAAGTCTTCTCAATCTCTTTCACTCCCAGTAATCCCAGGCATATTACTGCCATTATTGTCATCTTCTGTCTTGCTGAAAACTGTTCTTTTATTGTCCTTTCTCTTCACTAAAGTCTTCTCATTCTCTTTCACTCCCAGTAATCCCAGGCATATTACTGCCATTATTGTCATCTTATGTCTTGCTGAAATCTGTTCTTTTATTGTCATTTCACTTCACTAAAGTCTTCTTATTCTCTTTCACTCCCAGTAATCCCAGGCATATTACTGCCATTATTGTCATCTTCTGTCTTGCTGAAAACTGTTCTTTTATTGTCCTTTCTCTTCATTAAAGTCTTCTCATTCTCTTTCACTCCCAGTAATCCCAGGCATATTACAGCCATTATTGTCATCTTCTGTCTTGCTGAAATCTGTTCTTTTATTGTCACTTCTCTTCACTAAAGTCTTCTCATTCTCTTTCTCTCCCAGTAATCCCAGGCATATTACTGCCATTATTGTCATCTTATGTCTTGCTGAAATCTGTTCTTTTATTGTCATTTCAATTCACTAAAGTCTTCTTATTCTCTTTCACTCCCAGTAATCCCAGGCATATTACTGCCATTATTGTCATCTTCTGTCTTGCTGAAAACTGTTCTTTTATTGTCCTTTCTCTTCACTAAAGTCTTCTCAATCTCTTTCACTCCCAGTAATCCCAGGCATATTACTGCCATGATTGTCATCTTCTGTTTTGCTGAAAACTGTCCTTTTATTGTCCTTTCTCTTCACTAAAGTCTTCTCATTCTCTTTCACTCCCAGTAATCCCAGGCATATTACTGCCATTATTGTCATCATCTGTCTTGCTGAAAACTGTACTTTTATTGTCCGTTCTCTTCACTAAAGTCTTCTCATTCTCTTTCACTCCCAGTAATCCCAGGCATATTACTGCCATTATTGTCATCTTCTGTCTTGCTGAAAACTGTTCTTTTATTGTCCTTTCTCTTCACTAAAGTCTTCTCATTCTCTTTCACTCCCAGTAATCCCAGGCATATTACTGCCATTATTGTCATCTTCTGTCTTGCTGAAAACTGTTCTTTTATTGTCCTTTATCTTCAGTAAATCTTCTCATTCTCTTTCACTCCCAGTAATCCCAGGCATATTACTGCCATTATTGTCATCTTCTGTCTTGCTGAAAACTGTTCTTTTATTGTCCTTTCTCTTCACTAAAGTCTTCTCAATCTCTTTCACTCCCAGTAATCCCAGGCATATTACTGCCATCATTGTCATCTTCTGTCTTGCTGAAAACTGTTCTTTTATTGTCCTTTCTCTTCACTAAAGTCTTCTCAATCTCTTTCACTCCCAGTAATCCCAGGCATATTACTGCCATTATTGTCATCTTCTGTCTTGCTGAAAACTGTTCTTTTATTGTCCTTTATCTTCAGTAAATCTTCTCATTCTTTTTCACTCCCAGTAATCCCAGGCATATTACTGCCATTATTGTCATCTTCTGTCTTGCTGAAAACTGTTCTTTTATTGTCCTTTCTCTTCACTAAAGTCTTCTCAATCTCTTTCACTCCCAGTAATCCCAGGCATATTACTGCCATTATTGTCATCTTCTGTCTTGCTGAAAACTGTTCTTTTATTGTCCTTTCTCTTCACTAAAGTCTTCTCAATCTCTTTCACTCCCAGTAATCCCAGGCATATTACTGCCATTAGTGTCATCTTCTGTCTTGCTGAAAACTGTTCTTTTATTGTCGTTTCTCTTCACTAAAGTCTTCTCAATCTCTTTCACTCCCAGTAATCCCAGGCATATTACTGCCATTATTGTCATTTTCTGTCTTGCTGAAAACTGTTCTTTTATTGTCCTTTCTCTTCACTAAAGTCTTCTCAATCTCTTTCACTCCCAGTAATCCCAGGCATATTACTGCCATTATTGTCATCTTCTGTCTTGCTGAAAACTGTTATTTTATTGTCCTTTCTCTTCACTAAAGTCTTCTCATTCTCTTTCACTCCCAGTAATCCCAGGCATATTATTGCCATTATTGTCATCTTCTGTCTTGCTGAAAACTGTTCTTTTATTGTCCTTTCTCTTCACTAAAGTCTTCTCAATCTCTTTCACTCCCAGTAATCCCAGGCATATTACTGCCATTATTGTCATCTTCTGTCTTGCTGAAAACTGTTCTTTTATTGTCCTTTCTCTTCACTAAAGTCTTCTTCATTCTCTTTCACTCCCAGTAATCCCAGGCATATTACTGCCATTATTGTCATCTTATGTCTTGCTGAAATCTGTTCTTTTATTGTCCTTTCTCTTCACTAAAGTCTTCTTATTCTCTTTCACTCCCAGTAATCCCAGGCATATTACTGCCATTATTGTCATCTTCTGTCTTGCTGAAAACTGTTCTTTTATTGTCCTTTCTCTTCATTAAAGTCTTCTCATTCTCTTTCACTCCCAGTAATCCCAGGCATATTACTGCCATTATTGTCATCATCTGTCTTGCTGAAAACTGTACTTTTATTGTCCGTTCTCTTCACTAAAGTCTTCTCATTCTCTTTCACTCCCAGTAATCCCAGGCATATTACTGCCATTATTGTCATCTTCTGTCTTGCTGAAAACTGTTCTTTTATTGTCCTTTCTCTTCACTAAAGTCTTCTCATTCTCTTTCACTCCCAGTAATCCCAGGCATATTACTGCCATTATTGTCATCTTCTGTCTTGCTGAAAACTGTTCTTTTATTGTCCTTTATCTTCAGTAAATCTTCTCATTCTCTTTCACTCCCAGTAATCCCAGGCATATTACTGCCATTATTGTCATCTTCTGTCTTGCTGAAAACTGTTCTTTTATTGTCCTTTCTCTTCACTAAAGTCTTCTCAATCTCTTTCACTCCCAGTAATCCCAGGCTTATTACTGCCATTATTGTCATCTTCTGTCTTGCTGAAAACTGTTCTTTTATTGTCCTTTCTCTTCACTAAAGTCTTCTCAATCTCTTTCACTCCCAGTAATCCCAGGCATATTACTGCCATTATTGTCATCTTCTGTCTTGCTGAAAACTGTTCTTTTATTGTCCTTTATCTTCAGTAAATCTTCTCATTCTCTTTCACTCCCAGTAATCCCAGGCATATTACTGCCATTATTGTCATCTTCTGTCTTGCTGAAAACTGTTCTTTTATTGTCCTTTCTCTTCACTAAAGTCTTCTCAATCTCTTTCACTCCCAGTAATCCCAGGCATATTACTGCCATTATTGTCATCTTCTGTCTTGCTGAAAACTGTTCTTTTATTGTCCTTTCTCTTCACTAAAGTCTTCTCAATCTCTTTCACTCCCAGTAATCCCAGGCATATTATTGCCATTATTGTCATCTTCTGTCTTGCTGAAAACTGTTCTTTTATTGTCCTTTCTCTTCACTAAAGTCTTCTCAATCTCTTTCACTCCCAGTAATCCCAGGCATATTACTGCCATTATTGTCATCTTCTGTCTTGCTGAAAACTGTTCTTTTATTGTCCTTTCTCTTCACTAAAGTCTTCTCAATCTCTTTCACTCCCAGTAATCCCAGGCATATTACTGCCATTATTGTCATTTTCTGTCTTGCTGAAAACTGTTCTTTTATTGTCCTTTCTCTTCACTAAAGTCTTCTCAATCTCTTTCACTCCCAGTAATCCCAGGCATATTACTGCCATTATTGTCATCTTCTGTCTTGCTGAAAACTGTTATTTTATTGTCCTTTCTCTTCACTAAAGTCTTCTCATTCTCTTTCATTTCTCCCAGTAATCCCAGGCATATTATTGCCATTATTGTCATCTTCTGTCTTGCTGAAAACTGTTCTTTTATTGTCCTTTCTCTTCACTAAAGTCTTCTCAATCTCTTTCACTACCAGTAATCCCAGGCATATTACTGCCATTATTGTCATCTTCTGTCTTGCTGAAAACTGTTCTTTTATTGTCCTTTCTCTTCACTAAAGTCTTCTCATTCTCTTTCACTCCCAGTAATCCCAGGCATATTACTGCCATTATTGTCATCTTATGTCTTGCTGAAATCTGTTCTTTTATTGTCATTTCACTTCACTAAAGTCTTCTTATTCTCTTTCACTCCCAGTAATCCCAGGCATATTACTGCCATTATTGTCATCTTCTGTCTTGCTGAAAACTGTTCTTTTATTGTCCTTTCTCTTCATTAAAGTCTTCTCATTCTCTTTCACTCCCAGTAATCCCAGAGCATATTACTGCCATTATTGTCATCTTCTGTCTTGCTGAAAACTGTTCTTTTATTGTCATTTCACTTCACTAAAGTCTTCTTATTCTCTTTCCTCCTAGTAATCCCAGGCATATTACTGCAACATTATTGTCATCTTCTGTCTTGCTGAAAACTGTTCTTTTATTGTCCTTTCCTCTTCATTAAAGTCTTTTCATTTCTCTTTCCTCCCAGTAATCCCAGGCATCATTAGTACCATATGTTCTGTTGTCATCTTCTCTTTTCTTTGTAGAAAACTGTTCTTTTATTGTCCTTTCTCTTCACTAAAGTCTTCTCATTCTCTTTCACTCCCAGTAATCCCAGGCATATTATTGCCATTATTGTCATCTTCTGTCTTGCTGAAAACTGTTCTTTTATTGTCCTTTCTCTTCACTAAAGTCTTCTCAATCTCTTTCCTCCCAGTAATCCCAGGCATATTACTGCCATTATTGTCATCTTCTGTCTTGCTGAAAACTGTTCTTTTATTGTCCTTTCTCTTCACTAAAGTCTTCTCATTCTCTTTCACTCCAGTAATCCCAGAGCATATTACTGCCATTATTGTCATCTTCTATGTTGCTGAAAACTGTTCTTTTATTGTCCTTTCTCTTCACTAAGAATGTATATTTATCACTGCTCCCAGTAATCCCAGGCATATTACTGCTATTATTGTCATCTTCTGTCTTGCTGAAAACTGTTCTTTTATTGTCCTTTCTCTTCACTAAAGTCTTCTCAATCTCTTTCACTCCCAGTAATCCCAGGCATATTACTGCCATTATTGTCATCTTCTGTCTTGCTGAGAGCATTTCTTTTTATTGTCCTTTCTCTTCACTAAAGTCTTCTCATTATCTTTCCTCCCAGTAATCCCAGGCATATTACTGCCATTATTGTCATCTTCTGTCTTACTGAAAACTGTTCTTTTATTGTCCTTTCTCTTCACTAAAGTCTTCTCATTATCTTTCACTCCCAGTAATCCCAGGCATATTACTGCCATTATTGTCATCTTCTGTCTTGCTGAAAACTGTTCTTTTATTGTCCTTTCTCTTCACTAAAGTCTTCTCCATTCTCTTTCACTCCCAGTAATCCCAGGCATATTACTGCCATTATTGTCATCTTCTGTCTTGCTGAAAACTGTTCTTTATTGTGTGCTTTTATTTCCTCAAAGTCTTCTCATTATCTTTCACTCCCAGTAATCCCAGGCATATTACTGCCATTATTGTCATCTTCTGTCTTGCTGAAAACTGTTCTTTTATTGTCCTTTCTCTTCACCTGGTCTTCTCAATCTCTTTCCTCCCAGTAATCCCAGGCATATTAATGCCATTATTGTCATCTTCTGTCTTGCTGAAAACTGTTCTTTTATTGTCCTTTCTCTTCACTAAAGTCTTCTCATTATCTTTCACTCCCAGTAATCCCAGGCATATTACTGCCATTATTGACATCGTCTGTCTTGCTGAAAACTGTTCTTTTATTGTCCTTTCTCTTCACTAAAGTCTTCTCATTCTCTTTCACTCCCAGTAATCCCAGGCATATTAGTGCCATTATTGTCATCTTCTGTCTTGCTGAAAACTGTTCTTTTATTGTCCTTTCTCTTCACTAAAGTCTTCTCATTCTCTTTCACTCCCAGTAATCCCAGGCATATTACTGCCATGATTGTCATCTTCTGTCTTGCTGAAATCTGTTCTTTTATTGTCATTTCTCTTCACTAAAGTCTTCTCATTCTCTTTCACTCCCAGTAATCCCAGGCATATTACTGCCATTATTGTCATCTTCTGTCTTGCTGAAAACTGTTCTTTTATTGTCCTTTCTCTTCACTAAAATCTTCTCATTCTCTTTCACTACCAGTAATCCCAGGCATATTACTGCCATTATTGTCATCTTATGTCTTGCTGAAAACTGTTCTTTTATTGTCCTTTCTCTTCACTAAAGTGTTCTCATTCCCTTTCACTCCCAGTAATCCCAGGCATATTACTGCCATTAATTTCATCTTCTGTCTTGCTGAAAACTGTTCTTTTATTGTCCTTTCTCTTCACTAAAGTCTTCTCATTCTCTTTCACTCCCAGTAATCCCAGGCATATTACTGCCATTATTGTCATCTTCTGTCTTGCTGAAAACTGTTCTTTTATTGTCATTTCTCTTCACTAAAGTCTTCTCATTCTCTTTCACTCCCAGTAATCCCAGGCATATTACTGCCATTATTGTCATCTTCTGTCTTGCTGAAAACTGTTCTTTTATTGTCCTTTCTCTTCACTAAAGTCTTCTCATTCTCTTTCACTCCCACTAATCCCAGGCATATTACTGCCATTATTGTCATCTTCTGTCTTGCTGAAAACTGTTCTTTTATTGTCCTTTCTCTTCACTAAAGTCTTCTCATTCTCTTTCACTCCCACTAATCCCAGGCATATTACTGCCATTATTGTCATATTCTGTCTTGCTGAAAACTGTTCTTTTATTGTCCTTTCTTTTCACTAATGTGTTCTCATTCTCTTTCACTCCCAGTAACCCAGGCATATTACTGCCATTATTGTCATCTTCTGTCTTGCTGAAAACAGTTCTTTTATTGTCATTTCTCTTCACTAATGTCTTCTCATTCTCTTTCACTCCCAGTAATCCCAGGCATATTACTGCCATTATTGTCATCTTCTGTCTTGCTGAAAACTGTTCTTTTATTGTCATTTCTCTTCACTAAAGTCTTCTCATTCTCTTTCACTCCCAGTAATCCCAGGCATATTACTGCCATTATTGTCATCTTCTGTCTTGCTGAAAACTGTTCTTTTATTGTCATTTCTCTTCACTAAAGTCTTCTCAATCTCTTTCACTCCCAGTAATCCCAGGCATATTACTGCCATTATTGTCATCTTCTGTCTTGCTGAAATCTGTTCTTTTATTGTCACTTCTCTTCACTAAAGTCTTCTTATTCTCTTTCACTCCCAGTAATCCCAGGCATATTACTGCCATTATTGTCATCTTCTGTCTTGCTGAAATCTGTTCTTTTATTGTCACTTCTCTTCACTAAAGTCTTCTTATTCTCTTTCACTCCCAGTAATCCCAGGCATATTACTGCCATTATTGTCATCTTCTGTCTTGCTGAAAACTGTTCTTTTATTGTCATTTCTCTTCACTAAAGTCTTCTCAATCTCTTTCACTCCCAGTAATCCCAGGCATATTACTGCCATTATTGTCATCTTCTGTCTTGCTGAAATCTGTTCTTTTATTGTCACTTCTCTTCACTAAAGTCTTCTTATTCTCTTTCACTCCCAGTAATCCCAGGCATATTACTGCCATTATTGTCATCTTCTGTCTTGCTGAAAACTGTTCTTTTATTGTCCTTTCTCTTCACTAAAGTCTTCTCATTCTCTTTCACTCCCAGTAATCCCAGGCATATTACTGCCATTATTGTCATCTTCTGTCTTGCTGAAAACTGTTCTTTTATTGTCCTTTCTCTTCACTAAAATCTTCTCATTCTCTTTCACTACCAGTAATCCCAGGCATATTACTGCCATTATTGTCATCTTATGTCTTGCTGAAAACTGTTCTTTTATTGTCCTTTCTCTTCACTAAAGTGTTCTCATTCCCTTTCACTCCCAGTAATCCCAGGCATATTACTGCCATTAATTTCATCTTCTGTCTTGCTGAAAACTGTTCTTTTATTGTCCTTTCTCTTCACTAAAGTCTTCTCATTCTCTTTCACTCCCAGTAATCCCAGGCATATTACTGCCATTATTGTCATCTTCTGTCTTGCTGAAAACTGTTCTTTTATTGTCATTTCTCTTCACTAAAGTCTTCTCATTCTCTTTCACTCCCAGTAATCCCAGGCATATTACTGCCATTATTGTCATCTTCTGTCTTGCTGAAAACTGTTCTTTTATTGTCCTTTCTCTTCACTAAAGTCTTCTCATTCTCTTTCACTCCCACTAATCCCAGGCATATTACTGCCATTATTGTCATCTTCTGTCTTGCTGAAAACTGTTCTTTTATTGTCCGTTCTCTTCACTAAATCTTCTCATTCTCTTTCACTCCCAGTAATCCCAGGCATATTACTGCCATTATTGTCATCTTCTGTCTTGCTGAAAACTGTTCTTTTATTGTCCTTTCTCTTCACTAAAGTCTTTTCATTCTCTTTTACTACCAGTAATCCCAGGCATATTACTGCCATTATTGTCATCTTCTGTCTTGCTGAAAACTGTTCTTTTATTGTCCTTTCTCTTCACTAAAATCTTCTCATTCTCTTTCACTACCAGTAATCCCAGGCATATTACTGCCATTATTGTCATCTTATGTCTTGCTGAAAACTGTTCTTTTATTGTCCTTTCTCTTCACTAAAGTGTTCTCATTCCCTTTCACTCCCAGTAATCCCAGGCATATTACTGCCATTAATTTCATCTTCTGTCTTGCTGAAAACTGTTCTTTTATTGTCCTTTCTCTTCACTAAATTCTTCTCATTCTCTTTCACTCCCAGTAATCCCAGGCATATTACTGCCATTATTGTCATCTTCTGTCTTGCTGAAAACTGTTCTTTTATTGTCCTTTCTCTTCACTAAAGTGATCTCATTCTCTTTCACTCCCAGTAATCCCAGGCATATTACTGCCATTATTGTCATCTTCTGTCTTGCTGAAAACTGTTCTTTTATTGTCCTTTCTCTTCACTAAAATCTTCTCATTCTCTTTCAATCCCAGTAATCGCAGGCCTATTACTGCCATTATTGTCATCTTCTGTCTTGCTGAAAACTGTTCTTTTATTGTCCTTTCTCTTCACTAAAGTCTTCTCATTTTCTTTCACTCCCAGTAATCCCAGGCATATTACTGCCATTATTGTCATCTTCTGTCTTGCTGAAAACTGTTCTTTTATTGTCCCTTCTCTTCACTAAAGTCTTCTCAATCTCTTTCACTCCCAGTAATCCCAGGCATATTACTGCCATTATTGTCATCTTATGTCTTGCTGAAAACTGTTCTTTTATTGTCCTTTCTCTTCACTAAAGTGTTCTCATTCCCTTTCACTCCCAGTAATCCCAGGCATATTACTGCCATTATTGTCATCTTCTGTCTTGCTGAAAACTGTTCTTTTATTGTCCTTTCACTTCACTAAAGTGTTCTCATTCCCTTTCACTCCCAGTAATCCCAGGCATATTACTGCCATTATTGTCATCTTCTGTCTTGCTGAAACTGTTCTTTTATTGTCCTTTCTCTTCACTAAAGTTTTCTCATTCTCTTTCACTCCCAGTAATCCCAGGCATATTACTGCCATTATTGCCATTTTCTGTCTTGCTGAAAACTGTTCTTTTATTTTCCTTTCTCTTCACTAAAGTGTTCTCATTCCCTTTCACTCCCAGTAATCCCAGGCATATTACTGCCATTATTGTCATCTTCTGTCTTGCTGAAAACTGTTCTTTAATTGTCCTTTCTCTTCACTAAAGTGATCTCATTCTCTTTCACTCCCAGTAATCCCAGGCATATTACTGCCATTATTGTCATCTTCTGTCTTGCTGAAAACTGTTCTTTTATTGTCCTTTCTCTTCACTAAAGTCTTCTCATTCTCTTTCACTCCCAGTAATCCCAGGCATATTACTGCCATTATTGTCATCTGCTGTTTTGCTGAAAACTGTTCTTTTATTGTCCTTTCTCTTCACTAAAGTCTTCTCATTCCCTTTCACTCCCAGTAATCCCAGGCATATTACTGCCATTATTGTCATCTTCTATCTTGCTGAAAACTGTTCTTTTATTGTCCTTTCTCTTCACTAAAGTCTTCTCAATCTCTTTCACTCCCAGTAATCCCAGGCATATTACTGCCATTATTGTCATCTTCTTTCTTGCTGAAAACTGTTCTTTTATTGTCCTTTCTCTTCACTAAAGTCTTCTCATTCTCTTTCACTCCCAGTAATCCCAGGCATATTACTGCCATTATTGTCATCTTCTGTCTTGCTGAAATCTGTTCTTTTATTGTCCTTTCTCTTCACTAATGTCTTCTCATTCTCTTTCACTACCAGTAATCCTAGGCATATTACTGCCATTATTGTCATCTTCTGTCTTGCTGAAAACTGTTCTTTTATTGTCCTTTCTCTTCACTAAAGTCTTCTCATTCTCTTTCACTCCCAGTAATCCCAGGCATATTACTGTCATTATTGTCATCTTATGTCTTGCTGAAAACTGTTCTTTTATTGTCCTTTCTCTTCACTAAAGTCTTCTCAATCTCTTTCACTCCCAGTAATCCCAGGCATATTACTGCCATTATTGTCATCTTCTGTCTTGCTGAAAACTGTTCTTTTATTGTCCTTTCTCTTCACTAAAGTCTTCTCAATCTCTTTCACTCCCAGTAATCCCAGGCATATTACTGCCATTATTGTCATCTTCTGTCTTGCTGAAAACTGTTCTTTTATTGTCCTTTCTCTTCACTAAAGTCTTCTCATTCTCTTTCACTCCCAGTAATCCCAGGCATATTACTGCCATTATTGTCATCTTCTGTCTTGCTGAAAACTGTTCTTTTATTGTCCTTTCTCTTCACTAAAGTCTTCTCATTCTCTTTCACTCCCAGTAATCCCAGGCATATTACTGCCATTATTGTCATCTTCTGTTTTGCTGAAAACTGTTCTTTTATTGTACTTTCTCTTCACTAAAGTCTTCTCATTCTCTTCTTCACTCCCAGTAATCCCAGGTATATTACTGCCATTCTTGTCATCTTCTATCTTGCTGAAAACTGTTCTTTTATTGTCCTTTCTCTTCACTAAAGTCTTCTCAATTCTCTACCCCCAGTAATCCCAGGCATATTACTGCCATTATTGTCATCTTCTGTCTTGCTGAAAACTGTTCTTTATTGTCCTTTCTCTTCACTAAAGTCTTCTCATTCTCTTTCACTCCCAGTAATCCCAGGCATATTACTGCCATTATTGTTACCTTCATTCTATGAACTGTTCTTTTATTGTCCTTTCTCTTCACTAAAGTCTTCTCATTCTCTTCACTCCCAGTAATTCCAGGCATATTACTGCCATTATTGTCATCTTCATCTCTATTGAAAACTGTTCTTTTATTGTCCTTTCTCTTCACTAAAGTCTTCTCATTCTCTTCACTCCCAGTAATCCCAGGCATATTACTGCCATTATTGTCATCTTCTGTCTTGCTGAAAACTGTTCTTTTATTGTCCTTTCTCTTCACTAAAGTCTTCTCATTCTCTTTCACTCCCAGTAATTCCAGGCATATTACTGCCATTATTGTCATCTTCTGTCTTGCTGAAAACTGTCTTATTGTCCTTTCTTCACTAAAGTCTTCTCATTCTCTTTCACTCCCAGTAATCCCAGGCATATTACTGCCATTATTGTCATCTTCTGTCTTGCTGAAAACTGTTCTTTTATTGTCCTTTCTCTTCACTAAAGTCTTCTCATTCTCTTTCACTCCCAGTAATCTATATACATTGCCATTATTGTCATCTTCTGTCTTGCTGAAAACTGTTCTTTTATTGTCCTTTCTCTTCACTAAAGTCTTCTCATTCTCTTTCACTCCCCAGTAATCCCAGGCATATTACTGCCATTATTGTCATCTGTCTTGCTGAAAACTGTTCTTTTATTGTCCTTCTTCACTAAAGTCTTCTCATTCTCTTTCACTCCCAGTAATTCCAGGCATATTACTGCCATTATTGTCATCTTCTGGTCTTGCTGAAAACTGTTCTTTTTATTGTCCGTTCTCTTCACTAAAGTCTTCTCATTCTCTTTCACTCCCAGTAATCCCAGGCATATTACTGCCATTATTGTCATCTTCTGTCTGAAAACTGTTCTTTTATTTTCCTTCCTCTTCACTAAAGTCTTTTCATTCTCTTTCACTACCAGAGTAATCCCAGGCATATTACTGCCATTATTGTCATCTTCTGTCTTGCTGAAAACTGTTCTTTTATTGTCCTTTCTCTTCACTAAAGTCTTCTCATTCTCTTCACTCCCAGTAATCCCAGGCATATTACTGCCATTATTGTCATCTTCTGTCTTGCTGAAAACTGTTCTTTTATTGTTCCTCTTCACTAAAGTGTTCTCATTCTCTTTCACTCCCAGTAATCCCAGGTATATTACTGCCATTATTGTCATCTTCTGTCTTGCTGAAAACTGTTCTTTTATTGTCCTTTTCTCTTCACTAAAGTCTTCTCATTCTCTTTCACTCCCAGTAATCCCAGGCATATTACTGCCATTATTGTCATCTTCTGTCTTGCTGAAAACTGTTCTTTTTATTGTCCTCTTTCTCTTCACTAAAGTCTTCTCATTCTCTTTCACTCCCAGTAATCCCAGGCATATTACTGTCATTATTGTCATCTTATGTCTTGCTGAAAAACTGTTCTTTTATTGTCCTTTCTCTTCACTAAAGTCTTCTCAATCTCTTTCACTCCCAGTAATCCCAGGTATATTACTGCCATTATTGTCATCTTCTGTCTTGCTGAAAACTGTTCTTTTATTGTCCTTTCTCTTCACTAAAGTCTTCTCAATCTCTTCACCTCAGTAATCCAGGCATATTACTGCCATTATTGTCATCTTCTACGGTTGAAAACTGTTCTTTTATTGTCCTTTCTCTTCACTAAAGTCTTCATTCTCTTTCACTCCCAGTAATCCCAGGCATATTACTGCCATTATTGTCATCTTCTGTCTTGCTGAAAACTGTTCTTTTTATTGTCCTTTCTCTTCACTAAAGTCTTCTCATTCTCTTTCAATTTCCAGTAATCCCAGGCATATTACTGCCATTATTGTCATCTTCTGTTTTGCTGAAAACTGTTCTTTTATTGTAATTTTCTCTTCACTAAAGTCTTCTCATTCTCTTTCACTCCCAGTAATCCCAGGCATATTACTGCCATTCTTGTCATCTTCTATCTTGCTGAAAACTGTTCTTTTATTGTCCTTTCTCTTCACTAAAGTCTTCTCAATCTCTTTCACTCCCAGTAATCCCAGGCATATTACTGCCATTATTGTCATCTTCTGTCTTGCTGAAAACTGTTCTTTTATTGTCCTTTTCTCTTCACTAAAGTCTTCTCATTCTCTTTCACTCCCAGTAATCCCAGGCATATTACTGCCATTATTGTCATCTTCTGTCTTGCTGAAAACTGTTCTTTTATTGTCCTTTCTCTTCACTAAAGTCTTCTCATTCTCTTTCACTCCAGTAATTCCAGGCATATTACTGCCATTATTGTCATCTTCTGTCTTGCTGAAAACTGTTCTTTTATTGTCCTTTCTCTTCACTAAAGTCTTCTCATTCTCTCTTTCACTCCCAGTAATCCCATATTACTGCCATTATTGTCATCTTCTGTCTTGCTGAAAACTGTTCTTTTATTGTCCTTTCTCTTCACTAAAGTCTTCTCACTTTTCACTCCCAGTAATTCCAGGCATATTACTGCCATTATTGTCATCTTCTGTCTTGCTGAAAACTGTTCTTTTATCCTTTCTCTTCACTGAAGTCTTCTCATTCTCTTTCACTCCCAGTAATCCCAGGCATATTACTGCCATTATTGTCATCTTCTGTCTTGCTGAAAACTGTTCTTTTATTGTCCTTTCTCTTCACTAAAGTCTTCTCATTCTCTTTCACTCCCAGTAATCCCAGGCATATTACTGCCATTATTGTCATCTGCTGTTTTGCTGAAAACTGTTCTTTTATTGTCCTTTCTCTTCACTAAAGTCTTCTCATTCCCTTTCACTCCCAGTAATCCCAGGCATATTACTGCCATTATTGTCATCTTCTATCTCATGAAAACTGTTCTTTTATTGTCCTTTCTCTTCACTAAAGTCTTCTCAATCTCTTTCACTCCCAGTAATCCCAGGCATATTACTGCCATTATTGTCATCTTCTTTCTTGCTGAAAACTGTTCTTTTATTGTCCTTTCTCTTCACTAAAGTCTTCTCATTCTCTTTCACTCCCAGTAATCCCAGGCATATTACTGCCATTATTGTCATCTTCTGTCTTGCTGAAATCTGTTCTTTTATTGTCCTTTCTCTTCACTAATGTCTTCTCATTCTTCTTCACTACCAGTAATCCTAGGCATATTACTGCCATTATTGTCATCTTCTGTCTTGCTGAAAACTGTTCTTTTATTGTCCTTTCTCTTCACTAAAGTCTTCTCATTCTCTTTCACTCCCAGTAATCCCAGGCATATTACTGTCATTATTGTCATCTTATGTCTTGCTGAAAACTGTTCTTTTTTTATTGTCCTTTCTCTTCACTAAAGTCTTCTCAATCTCTTTCACTCCCAGTAATCCCAGGCATATTACTGCCATTATTGTCATCTTCTGTCTTGCTGAAAACTGTTCTTTTATTGTCCTTCTCTCTCACTAAAGTCTTCTCACCCTTTCACTCCCAGTAATCCCAGGCATATTACTGCCATTATTGTCATCTTCTGTCTTGCTGAAACTGTTCTTTTATTGTCCTTTTCTCTTCACTAAAGTCTTCTCATTCTCTTTCACTCCCAGTAATCCCAGGCATTACTGCCATTATTGTCATCTTCTGTCTTGCTGAAAACTGTTCTTTTATTGTCCTTTCTCTTCACTAAAGTCTTCTCATTCTCTTTCACTCCAGTAATCCCAGGCATATTACTGCCATTATTGTCATCTTCTGTTTTGCTGAAAACTGTTCTTTTATTGTACTTTCTCTTCACTAAAGTCTTCTCATTCTCTTTCACTCCCAGTAATCCCAGGCATATTACTGCCATTCTTGTCATCTTCTATCTTGCTGAAAACTGTTCTTTTATTGTCCTTTCTCTTCACTAAAGTCTTCTCAATCTCTTTCACTCCCAGTAATCCCAGGCATATTACTGCCATTATTGTCATCTTCTGTCTTGCTGAAAACTGTTCTTTTATTGTCCTTTCTCTTCACTAAAGTCTTCTCATTCTCTTTCACTCCCAGTAATCCCAGGCATATTACTGCTATTATTGTCATCTTCTGTCTTGCTGAAAACTGTTCTTTTTATTGTCCTTTCTTCACTAAAGTCTTCTCATTCTCTTTCACTCCCAGTAATTCCAGGCATATTACTGCCATTATTGTCATCTTCTGTCTTGCTGAAAACTGTTCTTTTATTGTCCTTTCTCTTCACTAAAGTCTTCTCATTCTCTTCACTCCCAGTAATCCCAGGCATATTACTGCCATTATTGTCATCTTCTGTCTTGCTGAAAACTGTTCTTTTATTGTCCTTCTTCACTAAAGTCTTCTCATTCTCTTTCACTCCCAGTAATTCCAGGCATATTACTGCCATTATTGTCATCTTCTGTCTTGCTGAAAACTGTTCTTTTTATTGTCCTTTCTCTTCTCACTAAAGTCTTCTTCATTCTCTTTCACTCCCAGTAATCCCAGGCATATTACTGCCATTATTGTCATCTTCTGTCTTGCTGAAAACTGTTCTTTTATTGTCCTTTCTCTTCACTAAAGTCTTCTCATTCTCTTTCACTCCCAGTAATTCCAGGCATATTACTGCCATTATTGTCATCTTCTGTCTTGCTGAAAACTGTTCTTTTATTGTCCTTTCTCTTCACTAAAGTCTTCTCATTCTCTTTCACTCCCCAGTAATCCCAGGCATATTACTGCCATTATTGTCATCTTCTGTCTTGCTGAAAACTGTTCTTTTATTGTCCTTTCTCTTCACTAAAGTCTTCTCATTCTCTTTCACTCCCAGTAATTCCAGGCATATTACTGCCATTATTGTCATCTTCTGTCTTGCTGAAAACTGTCTTTTTATTGTCCGTTCTCTTCACTAAAGTCTTCTCATTCTCTTCTCACTCCCAGTAATCCCAGGCATATTACTGCCATTATTGTCATCTTCTGTCTTGCTGAAAACTGTTCTTTTATTTTCCTTCCTCTTCACTAAAGTCTTTTCATTCTTCTTCACTACCAGTAATCCCAGGCATATTACTGCCATTATTGTCATCTTCTGTCTTGCTGAAAACTGTTCTTTTATTGTCCTTTCTCTTCACTAAAGTCTTCTCATTCTCTTTCACTCCCAGTAATCCCAGGCATATTACTGCCATTATTGTCATCTTCTGTCTTGCTGAAAACTGTTCTTTATTGTCCTTTCTCTACTCGTATGTTCTCATTCTCTTTCACTCCCAGTAATCCCAGGCATATTACTGCCATTATTGTCATCTTCTGTCTTGCTGAAACTGTTCTTTTATTGTCCTTTCTCTTCACTAAAGTCTTCTCATTCTCTTTCACTCCCAGTAATCCCAGGCATATTACTGCCATTATTGTCATCTTCTGTCTTGCTGAAAACTGTTCTTTTATTGTCCTTTCTCTTCACTAAAGTCTTCTCATTCTCTTTCACTCCCAGTAATCCCAGGCATATTACTGTCATTATTGTCATCTTATGTCTTGCTGAAAACTGTTCTTTTATTGTCCTTTCTCTTCACTAAAGTCTTCTCAATCTCTTTCACTCCAGTAATCCCAGGCATATTACTGCCATTATTGTCATCTTCTGTCTTGCTGAAAACTGTTCTCTTTATTGTCCTTTCTTCACTAAAGTCTTCAATCTCTTTCACTCCCAGTAATCCCAGGCATATTACTGCCATTATTGTCATCTTCTGTCTTGCTGAAAACTGTTCTTTTATTGTCCTTCTCTTCACTAAAGTCTTCTCATTCTCTTTCACTCCCCAGTAATCCCAGGCATATTACTGCCATTATTGTCATCTTCTGTCTTGCTGAAAACTGTTCTTTTATTGTCCTTTCTCTTCACTAAAGTCTTCTCATTCTCTTTCACTCCCAGTAATCCCAGGCATATTACTGCCATTATTGTCATCTTCTGTTTTGCTGAAAACTGTTCTTTTATTGTACTTTCTCTTCACTAAAGTCTTCTCATTCTCTTTCACTCCCAGTAATCCCAGGCATATTACTGCCATTCTTGTCATCTTCTATCTTGCTGAAAACTGTTCTTTTATTGTCCTTTCTCTTTCACTAAAGTCTTCTCAATCTCTTTCACTCCCAGTAATCCCAGGCATATTACTGCCATTATTGTCATCTTCTGTCTTGCTGAAAACTGTTCTTTTATTGTCCTTTCTCTTCACTAAAGTCTTCATTCTCTTTCACTCCCAGTAATCCCAGGCATATTACTGCCATTATTGTCATCTTCTGTCTTGCTGAAAACTGTTCTTTTATTGTCCTTTCTCTTCACTAAAGTCTTCATTCTCTTTCACTCCCAGTAATTCCAGGCATATTACTGCCATTATTGTCATCTTCTGTCTTGCTGAAAACTGAATTTTTATTGTCCTTTCTCTTCACTAAAGTCTTCTCATTCTCTTCACTCCCAGTAATCCCAGGCATATTACTGCCATTATTGTCATCTTCTGTCTTGCTGAAAACTGTTCTTTTATTGTCCTTTCTCTTCACTAAAGTCTTCTCATTCTCTTTCACTCCCAGTAATTCCAGGCATATTACTGCCATTATTGTCATCTTCTGTCTTGCTGAAAACTGTTCTTTTATTGTCCTTTTCTCTCACTAAGTCTTCTCATTCTCTTTCACTCCCAGTAATCCCAGGCATATTACTGCCATTATTGTCATCTTCTGTCTTGGCTGAAAACTGTTCTTTTATTGTCCTTTCTCTTCACTAAAGTCTTCTCATTCTCTTTCACTCCCAGTAATTCCAGGCATATTACTGCCATTATTGTCATCTTCTGTCTTGCTGAAAACTGTTCTTTTATTGTCCTTTCTCTTCACTAAAGTCTTCTCATTCTCTTTCACTCCCAGTAATTCCAGGCATGTTACTGCCATTATTGTCATCTTCTGTCTTGCTGAAAACTGTTCTTTTATTGTCCGTTCTCTTCACTAAAGTCTTCTCATTCTCTTTCACTCCCAGTAATCCCAGGCATATTACTGCCATTATTGTCATCTTCTGTCTTGCTGAAAACTGTTCTTTTATTTTCCTTCCTCTTCACTAAAGTCTTTTCATTTCTCTTTCACTACCAGTAATCCCAGGCATATTACTGCCATTATTGTCATCTTCTGTCTTGCTGAAAACTGTTCTTTTATTGTCCTCTTCACTAAAGTCTTCATTCTCTTTCACTCCCAGTAATCCCAGGCATATTACTGCCATTATTGTCATCTTCTGTCTTGCTGAAAACTGTTCTTTTATTGTCCTTCTCTTCACTAAAGTGTTCTCATTCTCTTTCACTCCCAGTAATCCCAGGCATATTACTGCCATTATTGTCATCTTCTGTCTTGCTGAAAACTGTTCTTTTATTGTCCTTTCTCTTCACTAAAGTCTTCTCATTCTCTTTCACTCCCAGTAATCCCAGGCATATTACTGCCATTATTGTCATCTTCTGTCTTGCTGAAAACTGTTCTTTTATTGTCCTTCTCTTCACTAGTCTTCTCATTCTCTTTCACTCCCAGTAATTCCAGGCATATTACTGCCATTATTGTCATCTTCTGTCTTGCTGAAAACTGTTCTTTTATTGTCCTTTCTCTTCACTAAAGTCTTCATTCTCTTTCACTCCCAGTAATCCCGGGCATATTACTGCCATTATTGTCATCTTCTGTCTTGCGGAAAACTGTTCTTTTATTGTCCTTTCTCTTCACTAAAGTCTTCTCATTCTCTTTCACTCCCAGTAATCCCAGGCATATTACTGCCATTATTGTCATCTTCTGTCTTGCTGAAAACTGTTCTTTTATTATCCTTTCTCTTCACTAAAGTGTTCTCATTCTCTTTCACTCCCAGTACTCCCAGGCATATTACTGCCATTATTGTCATCTTCTGTCTTGCTGAAAACTGTTCTTTTATTGTCCTTTCTCTTCACTAAAGTCTTCTCATTCTCTTTCACTCTCAGTAATTCCAGGCATATTACTGCCATTATTGTCATCTTCTGTCTTGCTGAAACTGTTCTTTTATTGTCCTTTCTCTTCACTAAAGTGTTCTCATTCTTCTTCACCATAATCCCCAGGCATATTACTGCCATTATTGTCATCTTCTGTCTTGCTGAAAACTGTTCTTTTATTGTCCTTCTCTTCACTAAAGTCTTCTCATTCTCTTCACTCCCAGTAATCCCAGGCACATTACTGCATACAGGATTTCTGTCTTGCTGAAAACTGTTCTTTTATTGTCCTTTCTCTTCACTAAAGTCTTCTCATTCTCTTCACCGCCTTGTGCTATCCATTACCACATATTGTCATCTTCTATCTTGCTGAAAACTGTTCTTTTATTGTCCTTTCTCTTTCATTTAAAGTTCTCTGACTTTCTTCACCCTAGCAACTTGTACATTACTGCCATTATTGTCATCTTCGTCTTGCTGAAAACTGTTCTTTTTATTGTCCTTTCTCTCATCACAAAGTCTTCATTTCTTCACTCAGAATTTGTGTATACATTGCTACATTGTCATCTTCTGTCTGTTTGAAACTGCCTTTTAATGTCCTTTCTTCACGAAAGTCTTCAATCTCTTCACTCCCAGTATTCCAGGCATTACCATATTGTCATCTTCATCTGGTTGAAAACTGTTCTTTTATTGTCCTTCTTCTTCACTAAAGTCTTCATTCTCTTTCACTCCCAGTAATCCCAGGCATATTACTGCTATTATTGTCATCTTCTGTCTTGCTGAAAACTGTTCTTTTATTGTCCTTTTCTCTTCACTAAAGTCTTCTCAATCTCTTTCACTCCCAGTAATCCCAGGCATATTACTGCCATTATTGTCATCTTCGTCTTGCTGAAAACTGTTCTTTTATTGTCCTCTCTTCTTTCACTAAAGTGTTCTCATTCTCTTTCACTCCCAGTAATCCAAGGTATATTACTGCCATTATTGTCATCTTCTGTCTTGCTGAAAACTGTTCTTTTATTGTCCTTTCTCTTCACTAAAGTCTTCTCAATCTCTTTCACTACCAGTAATCCTAGGCATATTACTGCCATTATTGTCATCTTCTGTCTTGCTGAAAACTGTTCTTTTATTGTCCTTTCTCTTCACTAAAGTGTTCTCATTCTCTTTCACTCCCAGTAATCCCAGGCATATTACTGGAATTATCGCCTTGCTTGGGGTTAAATGATAAAATAAGATTTAGCATCTATATTCTTGAGTTGAAGTCTTGTAGCTGTTTGCACTTCTTATATTGTTGGGACTCTTGTCCTTATCTTTATTACCATATTCACGAGGTTCTGGTCGTTGTACACTCCGGCCAACTTCAGCTTACATTACTTAGAATTTCGAACTGAACCCTTTATTAAGTCCACGTTTTCATTCCATGTGCCACACCATTGAATATCTCAATTTTAGTTAGTTTCCCATAGTAAGTCAACTCTAAAAGTTCCCTCTGCTGAGGCCAGGGACTGAACTTCAATCTCTTTGAGTCAAGTTTCCAAAATTCACTCACTGATGTCCCCAACATCATATGGTCTAGTAGATAAAAGCATTGGTTGTGTGATTCCAAATCATGATTTGACTTGTGAGTTCAATAACTGGCCACAGCAACCAAAACTTCGAGAGCTGAGTTAGTAAGGAGAATTATTTGAAACTAGGATATTAAAAAATACATGACACGTGGAATTAGAACAATCTACTTACGCTGACTAAATAAAGGGTTTAATTCGAAATTCTAACTAATACCACCGGAAGAAAACCGAACCGTACAACGGCCGAAACGTCGTAAATATGGCAATAAAGATGAGGACAACAGTCTGAACAATGTAAATGGTGTGAGATGGTTTAATATGTTTAACGTCTTTGTCGCCAATCGAAAAAAAAAGAGAAGTAATCTATGTCTTTGCCAGTATGACGTTCCTTAATTACTTATTTTCTCAGAAGATATATTTTTTCTTTCGTTGCCCAATTCTTGGCTTTCTCACTCGTAATATTTTGAAGGCTAATGCCTTCCAGATGACAACTTCAGTCGTTTTTTATTACATTGGTGGAGAAAAATAAACAAACAAAACACAAGAAAAATAAGGTTGCTATTGGACATTAGATTGATTCAACGGTAATTTTTTTCTCATGTGCACACAAGTTAAGTCGTTTGCACATAAACATACAAACAGATGAAAAATATCTTAATTTGTAGGTGAATACATAGGTAAAAAGGTGTACCCTTTTCCGGCTCCTGAAGCTTATAATATTAGCAAGTCTAAATGCCTATATTCAGTGCTGCTGATTGCGTTTCTTTAAGTTTAAATATTAATTTTGCACCTTTCAAATTATGTAATTCTTCTTCTACTCCGTGACTTGTCTTTTCAAGACGTTGGCAATCATGACTCTCCACAATTTCCTGTCCTTTGTAGCTCTTAGTAAATTTTATCTTTTTGCTATCTTTCCTAAATTCTGTTCTCTCATTCATTTAAACAGGCTCACTTAGTAGTTTATTTGTTGTTTTTTTCCATCTCTCTTGACTTCAATTTCTCTCGTGTTGCCAAGCCCTCTTTCCTCATGTGCTCTAGAAATTTCAACTGTCTCTTTTTTGCTGTTAAGTATAAGTGACCATTTTGTTTCCATTTTCTCTAAAACTTCGTCGTTGCTCACATATTCAGTCCATGGAATTCTCACGATCTTTCTGTAGAACCACATCCCTGTTGCTTTGACTCTTCCTCATCTTTGAAAAATTATTCAGCATTCACTGTCATATAGGCGGACTGATATTACGTAACAGTTCAGTAATCTTGTCTTTGTTTTGAATGAAATTTTTCTGTTTCTTAATACATTGCTTAGCTTTTCGATGTGATCATTGGCTAACAGTGCCACACTTCTTGTTATCTGTTAAAAAATTTCTCAGATATTACTTACATTGTTCGGACTGTTGTCCTCATCTTTATTGCCGTATTCACGATGTTTCGGCCGTTGTCCGTTTCGGCCTTCTCCAGGTGCTTTGAATTTCGAACTGAACCCTTTATTTTGATCACTGGAGTGTATTATTCTCATTCCATATGCCATGTCTCTTCTGGATATCATGTATTGTTCTCCCTTTTAACTCAGTTTTCTAAGTTATTTGTTTATCGCTGCTGTAACCAGGTATTGAATTCACAACTCTTTGGGTCAAGTCATTGATCTTCCCTACCCAAATATCTAAATGATCTACATGGTTAATCATCTTCCTTCAAACATACATTGGGCACTTTCTAGTACAACTGTTTACTGGTCTAATTTAATTTAAATCTGTCATATAACTATTCAGTATATATATATATATATATATATATATATATATATATATATATATTATTTCACTAGGTTAATTTACTTATTCTGCTCTGCTTGTGTATTGAGCGCTTTTTTATTATTTATTACTCGTCTCGGGGTTTTTCTTTGGCCTACCGACTGGCTAGGTCCAAATCGCTTTGGCTGATGTTCATGTGCTTAGCTCTTTCTTTTTTTTTACAACTATTCTTTCCTTATGCGTATATACGCGGAGGCTTTTTCGAAACGAGTATAGTGATAAGTTTGTATGTATATATATATATATATATATATATATATATATATATATATATATATATATACACACACGCTTACCTCTAATTTTACCTTTATTTCATACTACAAATTGTGACTTAAAGTTTTATATAAAAAAGAGATTTCCTAAATTTTAAATTAAGGTTAAATATATATATATATATATATATATATATATATATATATATATATATATTAATTATAAAAAATAAATTTAGATACAAAACTAACTGTAGTCGTATACTTCACTAATGCAGATATGTTTACCAAATAGCAGTTCCTATCCTCTTTTTATCGTACCCTCTCCATCTCCCCCTACCACATATACATTTCCTTATTTTTTCTCTTTGTTAAACCTAAAGAACTGGCCATAAGGGCTGTAAAAGACCATACCTTATCTTATACTGTAAAATCTGTCTAAAAATTTCAAAACCTGTCCATTAATCACCTCTCTCCTCTACGTCTTCCCTCTTTTCGTTCAAATTCTAACTTCCAACTCTGATTTCCCATTTTCCACCCCACCTATCTCTTACACATAATTCGCCAATATAAGATAAAGAATTCTCCATTTTTTTTCACACTACCTGATGAGACATTGTCCTTTCAATGTCGAAACAAAAGGAAACAAGATGTACACGTTGTAGTAGATGATAATTTGTACATATTCTAAAACTATAATTTATAATACATACATACATACATACATACATACATATATATATATATATATATATATATATATATATATATATATATATATGGTCAAATAAAATAAAGACAAGAGGAAAATTTCGTCCTGTGATAGATCACAGGACGAAACGTGAAGTCGATTTAAAATGCAGTTTTCTTCTTGTCCTTATTTTATTTAACCATCCTGTCCTAATCTCAGATCATAACTGAGTATATATATATATATATATATATATATATATATATATATATATATTAGAAAAGGGAATTGAACACGATATTTATTTATATAAACGTTATTTTCTAATGGATACTCATTATTTGAGTAGAAGTATACATATCTGCTCTCTTCGGTATCGTAACGTAAATATTTTTTTTACGAAATCGAGCGGTTATGTATATTTTGAGAGTCAGTAAAGATATATTTTCAAAAGCTATATTCAAACTTTGTTTTATCAGGAGGTTCTACGTAGTCGAGTTGTCAAGAAACGTCAGAGAAGCCACGCCACCGTCGCATGAACGGCTGCCAACTTTTGAAAATAAATACTAAGTTAACATACATAAATACAAAATCCAACCGTCCCAAAAGTATAATTAGACACATTCACAAAGGAATAGAACACAGACTATCAAATAAATCGTTAAACAAAACTATATTTGATGAAAAGAAAAATATCTATGAAGATGAACTAAGAAAATCTGGCCATAAAAACATTTTATAATATAATTCTCAACCAAACAGACAAACAATAAACGATAATAGAAAACGAAACATTATCTGGTTGAACCCACCATTTAATTTAGAGGTAAATACCAAAATAGGACAAGTATTTTTTTAAACTGATAGATAGCCACTTTCCAAAAGGATCAGAACTAAACAAAATTTTCAAAAGAAAAAATTTTCAATAGAAACACAATCAAGCTAAGTTATAGTTGTACTAGTAATTTCATTAAAAAAAAAAACGAAAAAAAACGCCAGAAATTTATATAGCAGTGTACAAAACAAGACCACAAATAAAGAATGCAACTGCAGGGACAAAAATAAATGTTCACTTCAAGGACTTTGCAACACAAAAGAAATCATTTACAAAGCAAAGGTCAGTCAGTCAGTTAAGCGCCATATGTGATACACGCTTTGGGCGATCATGTCTCAAAAGAGACATTACTGACTGGGCAGAAGATTATCCCGCAGTAGGTTGCCATTGCTTTCTGCGGTAGACTGGTTGCCGACCAACGCTACAGAACCCAATCTGTCCTATTATCTAACCCATAACTGGAGGGAAGAGACGGATTAATACTTTTCCCAAGGGTATTTGCGCGTAAGTGAATGCAATGAATTTAACTGGAATTCGAACTCGGTTACCCGATTTCTCGTTCCGAGCCGATATCCACTGCGCCACAACGCACAAGGCAAAGGTACATGACTTAAATGGCTAAAATAAAATATATTTGGGTTCAACCAAAGACGACGTTAAGACCAGATGGTTCAATCTACATTCAAAATAGAAAACTTAAAGACAAAATTACAAAATTAGCTAGACACGTATGGAAATAAAAATCAAAATATGGAAAAGACCCAGACATAACGTGGAGTATTAGTAAAAACAGCCAAACCTTACAACAGTGGCCAAATATATAGACTGTACCAAGAAGAAAAGTTAGAGATTATGCTATCCCCAAACAAAAGCGAACTGTTGAATAAAAGAACGGAAGTTATGAGTGGTTATGAGTAAGTGTAACCATACTTTAAAATACCTCTTAAGTTCATACAACCATGGATAAAAACGCCATAATTCCTAGTAATTTTAAAAATTGCGCATTCAAAAATTCCTTGCCACGTTTACAAATGAAAAATATTGAAACGTTCTACAATATAATTGTATTGAACACTTTTTAATACAAATGTGCACTGGTCTAATCTTATTATGACCAGAAACTAAGTAATTAAACAATCAATATATATATATATAGTATTGAGTTGTGCTTAGTGCTAAGATTGTTGTTTTTACAATGGTTTACTGATAAAAAGATATTTTGGCAAGCATGGTTTTTGTCGTAAAGTGTTCGAGATCGGTGTATAGATAGAACATTATTAGGGTTAATACAGAGATGTTTTGTCACTTAACTGACCAGAGTCATGTCGACTTCGAAGTATCGTTAAGACACCGTTATGATATTTTCACTCGTCAGGGCTAAATATTCAATCTGCTCTCTCTCTCTCTCTCTCTCTCTCTCTATATATATATATATATATATATATGTGTGTGTGTGTGTGTGTGTGTGTGTGTGTGTGTGTGTGTGTGTGTAGGAGAAAGAAGTATGACAAAGCGGAAAAAATTATATATATGGTGAATAAAAAAATGTTCATAGTTCAATATGGGGCGTTAAATACGTGACTGAAATTGCTGGCATATTTATATTCTGAAAGATGACATTTTCTTCTATAGTATTCGTGTGTGAACTGTGAATTTTAAATGTTTTTACATTAAAAGTGAAAAACAGGGGAAAATAAAGATGCATTGTTGGCATTTCAAAAGTATGTGTCGTTTAAAGAGATGGTGTCACAGCTGGGAATACTGTTCATAAATGTGTGTTTGGTTCAGAAAAGAGAAATCTTATCTAAATTGTCAAGAACATTCTGGAAAGCCCCTTGCCATTGATGCTATAATCGAAACACTTATTAAAAATAAATGTAGGTCACACGTCACGGGACACCGCAGAGATATTCCACATATCACATATAAGTGTTGCAAAGCATTTGACTTCTCTTGGGTATTTGAATAGCTATATATATATATAGTACTGATCACTATGGAGAAATGGTAGCTACTCACGAATTTACGTTCATTCAATACTGAATTTGATCACTCTCGGCTACTGACGTTTATTTACATTGTACTTATAACACGCTAAAATCCGCTTTCCTTCACCGATCGCCCATAGCTTAGAGGTAAAATCGCCGACTGATGTCTATTCGCTCGGGTTTCAATCCTGGTTAGAAGCAATCGGATATCTAACCGTATTGATGAGCTCTGATATAGCGAAACAGGACTGTCTGCGGATGACTACATATATATATATATATATATATATATATATATAATAATGATAATAAAACCGACTCTGTCCGTATTCTACTCTTAAAATATTACACAAGAATCTTTTAAAGACTATGAATAAGCAACAGAATCTAACTCCGTTACCGTCCTCGGCTATAGAGCTTTGGACAAAGAGGGGACAAAAAAAGAAAACTGCGTAGGACCGACAATGCATACGGTTCTTCACAGTAAAGAAAAAAACCCTCTAACGGAACGAACCACCAGGAAAGAAAAGTGCTCGATACAAACTAACCAAAAGTGTTAACCAAAAGGCAGTTACGCAGCCCCTTCCCCCAAATGGGTTAGTCTTAATAGAGGTCTATTTATTTGATTAGTCCTTGGTCTGCCTTTGCCCTGACGAGCCGTTGTGCGAAACCGCGGTAGGTCTTGGCGATCGTGCGTGTATATATATATATATATATATATCGGCGGTAAAAATCCAGGAGAGATTGGTAAAATCCGGGATGAGGTTGGTAAATAATCCAGAAATTGTCGAAGAATGCATGCCTTAAAATGACATGTTGAAAATTGCTATTACCCAACTAAGTTTTATCTGAGTTTACACACACACACACACACACACACACACACACACACACACACATATATATATATATATATATATATATAGAGAGAGAGAGAGAGAGAGGGGTGGGTTACTGTTATTTAATAACATACTGCAACTCAAAAGATATTAAGTTTCGTTGTTCAATATATTATCAAATGGTTTTCCAAAGTACATATAAAAAAATTCCTTGTGCTTTCTTTAAATCAAAAATAGATAAATAATTTTAAAAATTACAAAAATGGATGTAGACGTTGGTTAGTTTCTGTGACTTGACCCAAAGAGTTGTGAGTTCAATACCAGGCTACAGCAGTGGTGAACAATTAACTTACAGGGTTAGAGGGAGATAACTCATGACTACCAAAAAGAGGCACTACTACGCAAGGAATGGAGTTCATATACCCCAGTGATTGTAATAAAGGGTTCAGTTCGAAATTCCTAGCACCTGAAGAAATCCGGGACGTACAACGGCCGAAACGTCGTACAAAGATGAGGTCAATAGTCCGTATAATGTAAATACTGTTAAAAAATTCTATAGAAAAAATTAAACTAGAAATAGAAACCCAATAAAGGAAACAAAAGAAGAAATAGCAGAAAAAGCGAGAGAATGAATAATCTGGGCAAAGAAAGAAAGAGAGAAAGAAAGAAAGAAAGAAAGAAAGAAAATTTCATAAAAAGCAAAAGAAAGTAGAAAGGGAAAAACAACGAAGAAAAAATGTAGAAAAAGAAAGTAAAGGAGAAATTTGGAAAAAGAAAGTAAAAAGAAAAGTTCCATGAAGACAGAAAGAAACAATAATAAAAAACGAAAGAAAGAAGGAAAGAAAAAAATGAGGAAAATAAACAAAGAAAGAAAGCAACAAACAGATAAGTCGCCTCGTTGTGATGTAATGGCTAAAAGGTTCGTCTGGTTGATCATTACAACAAAGGATGGTTATAATCTTAACTGGGTGTTCCATAGAATCTTTGGCGTTAAGTAACACAGCTGTGAGGAGACATTTAAAATCAACCAGCAAATTGACAAAGAAATAACGAGTAATCGAACATGGAACACAGAAAAATAAAAAAATATAAGGAAGGAGGAAAATTCACGAAAAAGAATATATGAAGAAAGGAAAGAAAACAAAAAGAGAGAAAGATGTTACTTCTTTAAAGAGACTTAAAAAAGTCGGGGGAGGAATGAAGTGTGATAAATATTAAAAAAGAAAAAAAAAACAAGGAATAAAAAAGTAATGAATAAAAGTGTGGAATGTTGGTAGAGTGATGAAGAGTTGGGATTTGGAAACAAGCAAAGAATAAAAAGAAGGAAACAATTTTCACAAAGTAAAGAAGACGAATGAAAAAAAAAATAGAAAAGGAATGGAGTGAAGAAGAAGAATCCATCACACCCAATGGTGCATAGGGCAGCAACTTTTTGTTGCTGTTTCTGTAACAAACTGTTTTTTACGGGGCAGGGTTGTTAGCGCTGCACCCAAACCCCCAAACTTGGAGGACCGGTGGACTATTCTTGGTCCTTAAGTTTACAGCACCTGGTATTCCCAAATGGTCACCCATTTAAGGCTCGATGTTGCTTAACTTCGGTGATCGGACGGGAACCGGTGTATTCAACACGATATAGCCGTAGAAGAAGAAGAATGGAGATAAGAAAAAGAAAAAATAATGGAGAGAAAGAGGAGGAGAAGAGGAATATAGAAAAGAAGAAGAAAAGGTATTGAAAGAAGATAAAGCAAAAGAATGGAGAGAAGAAGAGGAGCAGGAATGGAGAGAAAAAGAAAAAAAGAAGAAGAATGAAGATAAGAAAAAGAAAAAATGGTGGAGAGAAGGAGGAGGAGAAGAGAAATGTAGAGAAGAAGAAGAAGAAGAAGAGCAGCAAATAAGAGGGTAAAAGAAAGAGGAGGTGGAGGCAAAATGAATTGCGAAAGAAAGAGGAGAATCATATGACGAAAGAATTAAATGAATTATGATAGATGGGCTTTGGTAGAACCAGATATGAAAAATACGAAAGAGTTGGTTTTAATTTCTTTTTAAGCAGTAGTTAAAGAAAAAGAAAAAAGAAAACGAATACAAAAAGAGTTATTTACTAAGCTCAGCCTAGTTTTTGGCCCTTAAACTCACTCATCATGAGATGCAAGATGATTTTGTTAACCATTAAGGCATGCGGCATAACTTAATTTAGACACGAAGTAATAAGTATAAAGAACTCTTTGCTAAGGATCTACGAAATTAGCTTGTTAACCATTACACCGCAACGATCATAAACTCCAAAGATTCACTAAAAAAGGGTATACCATGATGAAAAATGCCCAAAACTTGATAAAAACCAAAGTTTTATCGTCGAATATTTATGATCTAAACTTATTTATAAATAGAAGTTTGTCTGTGTGTGTATGTGTGTGTGTCTCTGTGTGTGTCTGTTACCTATAGACTCCGAAACAGCTGAACCGATTTTCCTGAAAATTTACACACTTGTACTATAAGCGTCTGCGAGTGTTCTTAGCTAGGTTTTATGTCGTGGCATTCCCGATAAATATCAAAAATCGATAATCGAAAACATCGGGTTATAGAAGGAGTGGTCCGATTTTAATCAAATTTGATACACTCATAGACAAAGACATAAGAAATGATATACAGACGTTTCAAGGTTGCAGTTTTTATAATAGTGCAGAAAATCGATAATATATACATATAAAAGGCAAGATACCGGGTCTGATCAAAATCAGTTTTTCTGCCCTTTTATTTTAGTTTTTGCTTCGGGTTTGGCTCTAAGTAGGTATAATTGTAGTTCTTAGTCTCAGTCATGATACCATTTACTCAGAGGACTTATTTAGCTATCAAAGTTCAGTTTACGGCGAAAAAAACTTATTTGATATCGATACCAGGAAATCAAATTTTGACTTACATCCATTCATTTTTCTTTCAGTCTACGGTTTCGCTTTAACAACTATTGCTTTTTAGTCTTTTGTGCGAACGTCCATAGAGTCTAAGCTCCAGGACCTTGGATTAGTTTTAAAGCTTTCATTACACCCGAGCAACGCCGGGCTATACTGCTAGTCAGAAAATAAGAGCGTTAACTACAGTAAATTTAAAGCCAACATTTCTAACATTCAATATAAGATTAGATTACGGAGAATAATTTCCTAAATTTCTATGTTTACTGAGTACTTACAAATTATATATTTTTCTCGGTTAAAATCTCTATAAAACAACATTAGATAAAAATTAATCAGTTATCAAGTTGTCAAACATTTCAAAAACTTAAATAAGCAGCTACCGCTGTGTGAAAAGAAAGCATTTCTGTGATATTTTAGACATAAAGTAAATATTTGTTTAGAATCTGATTAATAAAACATTAAATCAGCTAATATTCCTAAAAAAAAAATTTCAGAAAAGTATATTCTATTTTTGGAATATTTTTTAATTGAAATAAAAGACGACCAAAAAGGGGCGATAATCAGTTATTTTAGCTGAAAAATTCTTCTAATCAATTTAAATTAGTTTTGAAATACAACGAAATATTTTGCTTATTGAAAATATTAAATTTAATCTATTAGCTCGAAATTAAAACTAACATAAAAGCTTCAAAATAGATTTATTTTTAAAAATTCATTTTAAATCTTAGGCATCGCAAATTTGTGGTTGTACTTAACTAATCTTTTCGCAATTTATGCAGAAGACTACAAATATGGGGACTGGAATCACCATTCATTAGTAATGGTTTGCAATGACAAAAGGCTAGCCATTTCTCTACAGCAAGACTTCCAAGAAACTGAAAAAAGTTAAAAAGAAGAAGAAGAAGAAGAAGAAGAAGAAGGCAGCGTAAATGTCTAAAAAAAGTTTTCATTGCAGCCATAAAAAATATATGCTATCTTCAATGATTCATGTGTTGACTTAACTTCAGCAAAAATCCAGCCGTGAATCAGTGTTAAAAGACACTGTTTATTTAAAACCCAGTGTTGACCGACTTGAAAAGTGCATTAATCGGTTGAAATTTGAATCACCTTCACTGTGTAAACTGGATTTTTCTCTTCTTCCTCTGAACCCTCATTTAGTCCCTTAGACTCCACCGACGAGTAATGGGACCACAACTCCCCCCACCAAAAAAAAACGTCTATTGAACAGGTGAAGAGGCTCATCCCTTGTTTCCTGTTTAGGATGTGGTTTCCGGTTTTCTCTTTTCCAATCCTTTCACTTTTTTTTTTCTTCTTCAATTGGAGTAGATAGACTAAACTATCGCCCGGTTCACACTCCACCCACGTCTATTGAACAGGTGAAGAGGCTCATCCCTTGTTTCCTGTTTAGGATGCGGTTTCTGGTTTTCTCTTTTCCAATCCTTTCACTCTTACGTAGCCCCCTACGCATCAGTGGCGTTTTCGCCTAGCTCCGGGTGATATGATTTAAAAAAAAAAAAAAAAAAAAAAAAGGAACATATTTAAGAAATGACCAGGTTCAACACTTTGTAACTTCAATGATCGATCGTTAGCGTTTGTTCACCGCAAACGCTTCTCGTTTGTTTGTTTTCTTTATATATATATATGCGATGTAGATATAGAAAAATCCAAAGGAGTATCATGTATATAAAGTGGTAGTATAACTTTCTAGGAGACTTCTAAATATATATGTATATAAATACATATAGACCAAATATATGTAAAAATTAAGACAGACATTTTATTCCATGCTTAAGTGAAAGGTTAGGCCTATTTCAGGCGAACCATCTTCAGCTTTCGTCTTTATTGTACAAAATCTTCTGTACAATAAAGACGGAAGCTGATGATGGTTCGCCTGAAATATGCCTAAACTTCCACTTAACCATGGAATAACTTGTCTGTCTTAATTTTTACACACACATACACATCCCAGTCATTTATTGTAATTTCATTTCCTTATGGCGCCATTATAAGAGGGAAAAATATTTAGAATTAGAATAAAATTATGAACGTAAATTACAATTTTCTTTCCTTATTACATTGACGCGATGTGGCTTCCCTCTGTCTTTTCTACAAATATTTTTTATGGTAACTGTTCTGACAAGCATTTTTCTCTAATTACCCGAGCACATAAATTTACGCGTGCTACTAGATTGGCATCTATGTCCCACCCTTTTGCCGTTGAACAGCCTATTCTACTCAAACATTTTCTTTTCTCGTACCTTTCTCCTGTGGAACACCCATATACTAGCTTACCTGATAACTAAAATCTCCAAAAATTTAAATGCAACGTCAATTGCCATCTTCTATATCCTTGAATCCCATCCATTTCTTATCCTTTCTTCGACATCCCCTGTACCTTGTTTTTTCTATCACTGTAACCCCGTCCGCACCAGTGGTGGTCCTGCCTTGCTTGGGGTGAAATGATTAAAAAAAAATGATAATGAAATATAACTGTGCTTAACTGTCACCCTAGTCAATATGTCAGGGAGTAATCAATCTCATAGGGCCAGAATTACAAGATTTGCAGACTATCACTGACAAACAGCTCGTGCGGATAGGGAGTGAAACATTAATATTTGTACTCGTTGATGTGCGTTGTGGTGCAGTGGATATCGACTCAAAACGACAAATCGGGGAGCCGAGTTCGAATTCCAGTTGAATTCCTTGTATTTACTTACGCACAAATACCCTTTGGAAAGGTATTAATCCGTCTCTTTCCTCCAGTTATGTGTTAAATAATAGGATAGATTGGGTTCTATAGCCTTGGCTGGCAACCAGTCTACTGCCGAAAGTAATGGCAACCTACTGCAGGATAATCTTCTGCCCAGTCAATCATGTCTCTTTCGAGACATGATTGTCCAAAGCGTGTATCACGTATGGCACTTAACTGACTGTGATTTTGTACTAGTTGTATCTGATGGTGCTGGAGATCAAGTGGCAATAAGACTAGTCAATGCACCAGCACTCTTCTCAATATTCATTCTGAGTTTAGCACTGCCGTGGATTTTAATGGCTTGATTTCATCCACAAATCTCTGTCAATGTTATTTATAGGAATATTCAAAGATCATGGATAATGATGAGAACGTGTATCTCTTTCCTTTATACACATTTTTTTTTCAGTTCTTCAAACATCTTTGCATGCCATTTCGAGACTGTTCCAAGTATGCCAATAATGTTGGGCATATCATTTTCCACAATCTCTTACATATTCTCTTAAGGTTCAGATAGTTTCCCGGTTTTTTAATCCTTTCAATTTCACGTCGTAGTTCCCTGGGACGTTGACATTTTAATGTGCATAGTTTTTCTTTGTCTTGTTTATTATGACTAAATCCGGTCTCCTGGTGTAGGACTGAGATAAGCCCTTTTAGATTTCAAAGCCACATAGACATTTATTTTGGCTGTTCTCAAGAACTGCTATTTTGCTCTAATACAATCGGTTTACACGGGTATGTTATCATCAAGTAAAAAAAAAAGAAAAAAAGAAAAAAGGAAAACAGAAAATGATAAGGTTGTGGTCGTACTGGCAATATCATAGTACTTTGAACAACTTCTCCCTCGAAACCATGTATTAATTCTATTGTTAATAGTAATATTAATACTACTATAATAAAAGTTATTAACCCATTAACTGCTGATGACGGCAATTTCCGCTTCTGCGGTCCGATGACTCAACTTTGAATGATGGACAATTCTGACGCAGTTCATAGGTTAAATGGGGAGAAAATAAAATGGCGGCAACATAGTAGTAGATATTTTCATAGTGATCGTCACTGACGTTAATCTAAAACTAGTCGGATAAAATAATGTTAAGTTGGGTTAACTAGATTCATATAATCACATAACAATCCCTGTTGGGTTATTCGTTGTCGAATATAAGTTTTATGAGATTAAAGACATTAATTAATGGGAAGGTAGACACACAGTTGTTGTACTCTAGATTCAAATTGCAGACCGGCATTACAGTAGAGTCAAAATGATAAACACTTGTGTCAAAAGCGTAGACATCGGTCCGGTTAACACTAGTGTCATAAAGGTAGAGATAAGTTCAAGTTAGATTAGCGTAAAAAAGAAAGTCAGCACAATCTGGTTGATCAGTCAGTTAAAATATTGTTTCTTTACTTAAAAAATATTCCCAAATTTACTTTCACCCTCAAGGATTTGGTTTTCCACAATTTGTTGCAAGGGTAATTTTTTTTTTTTTTTTTTTAATCATATCACCCCACGCAAGGCGAAAACGCCACTGATGCGCAGGGGGCTACGTAAGAGTGAAAAGACTGGAAAAGAGAAAACTGGAAACCACATCCTAAACAGGAAACAAGGGATGAGCCTCTTCACCTGTTCAATAGACGTGGGTGGAATGTGAACCGGGCGATAGATTAGTCTATCTACTCCAATTGAAGAAAAAACAATAAATAAAAGAGTGAAAAGATTGGAAAAGAGAAAGCCGGGAACCACATCCTAAACAGGAAACAAGGGATGAGCCTCTTCACCTGTTCAACAGACGTGGGTGGAGTGTGAACCGGGCGATAGATTAGTCTATCTACTCCAATTGAAGAAAAAATAAATAAATAAAAGAGTGAAAAGATTGGAAAAGAGAAAGCCGGGAACCACATCCTAAACAGGAAACAAGGGATGAGCCTCTTCACCTGTTCAATAGACATGGGTGGAGTGTGAACCGGGCGATAGATTAGTCTATCTACTCTAATGAGTTGAATACCAATTAGTGAATCGTTGCCCTGGGCTTAAGAGTTATCAGGATACTCGATATTAACATTTAGTCAATAAATGTCATAGAGACTTACTATGAATGTTTGTTTATTCTTGTTTTTTATTTTTGTTTATTTTTGTTTTTTCCAATCCTGTTTATTTCATCCTTCCTTCTGTCGGCCTCTCACTTCATTGATCTCGATTTAAAATTTCTTTTGTTACATTTATCTCTAGGCCGGTAGACATTAATTTCACTGTTAAAACAAAAGTGATGTCTATTCAAACGCGTGTACCCACTAAACAGGAACATTTTCTGTTAATTAACCCCAAAATAAAAAGATATTTACTAAAATTCACGCCAAATTCTCTCCGAGCGTGACCCTTTCATTGTACTCCAGTGGGATTGACCTTTGCGATTGCCCCAAATGTGGCGACTCAGTTGAGCTATTTCTAAGTGTGAGGTCCACATTCGCACTCCCCTCGATAAACAAGCACAAACAATTTTTTTAATTATAAAAAAATTCTAACCCTAACCTTAATCTCTGCCAATAATTTAATAATAAAAAAAATAGAAGGAAACTTTGATTTAAAATTTATAAATCTCAAAAAAAAAAAAAAAGTTGCCAAAAATTTAATTAAAAAACACCAACAAAAAAACAAAAAACCAAAAAAAACCAAAAAAAAAACCCCAGAAAAACAAAACTTTGATTTAACATTTATAATTTCTTGGGGTGAAATAATATTTGCAATAAGTAATTTTACATTTGGATGTGCAATGTGCAATGCGCGTGAGTGGTGCATTCGATATCGGTTCGGAAGGAAAAATCAAGAATCCGAGTTCGAATTTCAGTTGAATTCGTTGCATTCATTTATGCGCAAATACCCTTAGAAAAGATATTAATCTATTTCTTCTCCCACTAGCTATGGGTTAAATAGATTGGATTCGATAACCTTGGTTGGCAACCAGTCTACCTCAGAAAGAAATGGCAACCTATTAGGGGAAAATCTTCGGGCTAGTCAGTCATAGATTGAAATAGACATGATCGCCCAAGTGTGTATCACTAAACTGACTGACAGAATTTTGCATTATTTGGGGTGAATTAACAGAAAAAAAATCCACTAAATGTAACGTTTACAGACCCCTATACATTTAAATCATTTTGAAAACGTCGGTGCTCGTTCAGTCACTTAAGTTAACCAGTGTAGAGCCTTGTCAATACTGAGATGGGAGACCACTTGAAAACAATGGATGCTGTAGTGGAAAACGATGTACAAGTCAGTCAGTCATTCAGTTAAGTGCCATACGTGATACACGCTTGGGCGATCATGTCTCGAAAGAGACATGACTGACTGGGCAGAAGATTATCCCGCAGTAGGTTGCCAATTGCTTTTTGTGGTAGACTGGTTGCCGACCAAGGCTATAGAACCCAATCTGTCCTCTTATTTAACCCATAACTGGAAGGAATAGACGGATTAATACCTTTCCTAAGGGTATTTGCACGTAAGTGAATGCAATGAATTCGGCTGGAATTCGAACTCGGCTCCCCAATTTCTCGTTCCGAGCCGATATCCAATGCACCATAACGCACACCGGTCGGAAATGGAGCTAGTAATTTAATCTCGTACTCTAGAAGAAACGCCTAGTGTTGATAAGAGCCGTAGCACCGTACATCTCGGTGGAGTCTACGGGACTACTTCTTTTATGTTCCGTGTCCCATCAAGACATAAGCGATCATGACCCTCAACAAATTTCTGTCCCTTGTAGGTCTTAATAAATTTTGTCATGTTATTTCTCCCAAACCCTGTTCCACCAAGTACGTCACGGGCTTTTACCCCTGTCTGTCTTTACCTCAATCTGCCCTGACAGTAGCAGATTTTCCAAGTCCTCCTTCTTCATTACGTGTCCCAAAATTTCAATTTCCTCTTCCTAATATTACGTTTAATTTTCCTTTTTGTTTCTGTTCTTTTTCCGAAACCTCGGCGGTGTTTCGGTTGCTTCGGGTCTCTTCTTCATCTTTGAGGAGATTGTTCAGTATTTGCTGCCATACAAGAGGACAGCTATCACAGTACTCTTTTCTTTATTTCCAACGAAATTTTCCTGTCTCTTAATACTCTGCTAGCTTTGGAATGAGTTTTTAGCCATCCCAATACGTCTTCGGAACTCTTCCGTCTTCCCAGGTATTTAAATTATCAGCTTTATTTTAGCATTCCCGACCCCTGTAATTGGCATTTGGGGCTCCTTATTTTGCTAATGACAATGCATTCAAACTTCTTGTAGTTCATGTTTAGTTCTTTCGTCTCGCTTTCCTTAGTTAAATTCTGTAGAAGGTTTTATAGTTTCCTTTCCGTGCTTGCTGTAAACATCGTGTCATCTACAGATCTTATATTGTTAATATTGTGAACGGGAGTTCTTCTCCTTCTTCTATATGCCCTGTCCTTTCAGGACGTAGGCGATCATGGCTGTCCACGTCTCCCTATCCCTGGTGGCTCTTAGCACGCCTTCTCCTGTTACAACATGCAACCCTCGTTCCATCATCCGATTGATTAGGTCCTTCAAATATGTTTTCCGCTGCTTTCCCCTGTCTCTTTTTCCCCTCTATCTGGCCTCTTAGTATCAGGTTCTCCAAGCCCTCTTTCCTCATTGCATGTCCCAGGAACCTCAGCTGTCTCTTCCTGATGCTCAGTATTAATTTCCTTTTCGTTTCCATCCTTTCCGAAACCTCATCATTGCTCACATGCCCAATCCATGATATTTGCAGCATCCTTCTGTAGAACCATATTTCAGTTGCTTCAAGTTTTTCCTTCATCTTTGATGATATTGTTCAGCATTCACTGCCATATTGAAGAAAAGAGGACTAATAAGAAAGATATCAGCTCAAAAAGAATTACTGGTCATAAATTACTAATCTTATTCTTTGAATCCCTCTGTCCAAGGTCTGAACCTCTCTCTCTCTCTCTCTCTCTCTCTCTCTCTCTCTCTCTCTCTCTCTCTCTCTATATCTATCTTTCTTCTTAAGTGAGTTCATACCAAACAAAACAGTAGAAGGTTGTGGAAGAATTAGAAAAAAAAATTACTAAGGAGCGATAACAAAGGAAGGGTAATCAGGAAGAAATTTGGTAGCGATTGACATTGCATTTAAATTTTTGAAGATCAAAGTTGATTGGAAGCATGGAGCCGGAAGCGAGTTCCACAAGCGAAAAGTGTGAAAAAAGAAACTATTATTGTAGAACGTAGCCAACTCAACTATAAATTGATGAGACCCCGTCGCCAGTCTAGTGATGCGCTTAAATTCAAAAAGTTAATCGGTATAACCCTATGCAAGGCAATAAAGACACTAAGACACAAAGGGTTACAGGGTGTGGGAGAATTAGGAACAGAAACATTATTAATGAGCGGGAAGAGGAAAAAGTAATCAGAACAGTGGATAGCGATTGACATTGCATTGAAATTGTTGCAGATTAATGTTGGCTGGAAAGCATAGAGCCAAAAGGGAGTTCCACAAGCAAAAAATGCAAGAAAAGAAACTGTTAGAATAGAGTTTAAGTTTGAGTTTAAGTTTTGTTTAACGGTATATCAACCTCTCTGGGTTATTTAATGCCAATAAGGTTTTTTTTGAATGTTCGGTTATAGTGAGAAGGTTGATTTAGTCACATTTTTTTAATCGTATTACCCCGAGCAAGGCGGTAACGCCACTGATGTGCAGGGGGCTACATAATAGTGAAAAGATTGGCAAAGAGAAAGCCGGAAACCACATCCTAAACAGGGAACAAGGGATGAGCCTCTTAACCTGTTCAATAGGCGTAGGTGGAGTGTGAGCCGGACGATACTGAGGATGTCTTCTAGTTTTGTATTCAAAAATGTATTGCTGGTAACATTTTTTTTTTCTTAAAGAATGTATTATGGCAATTATATTTTTCCCCTTCAAAAATGTGTTATAGCAATATTTTTTTCCTTCTGAAAAGTATTGTTGATAATATTTTTCTTTCAAAAATGAATATTTTTCTATAAAAGTCTATTTTTATGTATGTATTTTTTAAAAGTTTTTCATAGTGTTTTGACTCTAGTTTGGGTGTTAACTATTTGCCCATTGCTGGAATCCTAACAGGTACTACCACTTCGGGTCAGGGCGGACCTTGGGACAACAGCAATTAAGAGGTGGTTCTATGCTCCTTACAACCTCCAATCAGAGGCCTTGCTGCTGGATGCAGTTTACTGTCATACCCAGGACCCTGTTAGAATTGAAAAAACAGTTACAATTAGTCAGTCCAACTGAAAAATGATGAAAAATCGTCGCCAATCTATTACTACTCTTAAAGTTCTAGGTACTTCTCTCTCTCTCTCTCTCTCTCTCTCTCTCTCTCTTTCTCTCTTTATACACACAAATAGGACGTCTAAGAACGAGAGTTTATTTTTTTGGCTAAGCTCATATTTTTCGAATGCAGATAACGCTATGCTCTATAGCAATTATAAAATAATAAATAAACGTTTCCGTTACACCCAATGGTGTGTAGGGCAGCGTTTTTGCTGTTTCCCTAACAAACTTTTTTATGGGGCAGGGTTGATAGCCCTGCGCCCAACCCCCAAGCCTGTAGGAAGGTGATTTTCTAAGCGTAGCTTAGACCAACGGCCGAAGGTAGGGGGGCACCCAGTGAGGATCGAACTCACTACTCAGCTATAATGATTCTAGTGAAACGAGCTTGCTAACCATCACACCAGGCCGAGGGACCCTAGCAATTATACTAAATGTATATTATTCGAAGTGCAAAATTCTTTATTGCAATAAAGATTAAAAAGAATTAAAAGAAAGAATACACAAATGATAATTTTTGAGATACAACTAAGTTTAATAAAATAATTTAGTAAGAAAATGATCAGTCAGTCAGTCAGTTAAGTGCCATACGTGATACACGCTTAGGCGATCATGTCTTAAGAGCTACATGACTGACTGGGCAGAAGAATATCCCGCAGTTGGCTGCCATTGCTTTCTGCAGTAGACTTGTTGCCAGCCAAGGCTATAGAACCCAATCTGTCCTGTTATTTAACCCATAACTGGAGGGAAGAGATAAATTAATACCTTTCCTAAGGGTATTTGCGCGTAAGTGAATGCAAGAAATCCAACTGGAATTCGAACTCGGCTCCTCGATTTCTCGTTCCGAGCCAATATCTACAGCACCAGAACGCACATCCAAGGTATATGATACTGTACACAAATAGTCAAAAACTAAGGAGTATTTCTTAAAGGATGCCACTAATTTTATAAGTTTTTTATTTACTTTGAGGTATGCTCTTACTTTTGCAATATGAATTTCTTGCAAGAAGTGTCTTCTTTTAGGAGCACCTAAGCATTTGCATATTGTGTATTGATGGGATGACACTTGCTGCAAAAAGCCCTATATCATCATTGAAAGACTTAACTACTTCTACGTAAATCAGCATTAACATTCCCAAAGCAAGACCACATACCCTCAGGTGTTTTTTTTAAAGAATTTTTTTGTTTTTAATCGTATCACCCCAAACAAGACGGTAACGCCACTGATACGCAGGGGGCTACGTAATAGTGAAAAGATTGGAAAAGAGAAAGCCGGAAACCACATCCTAAACAGAGAACAAGGGATGAGCCTCTTAACCTGTTCAATAGACGTGGGTGGAGTGTGAACCGGGCGATAGATAGATCTATCTACTCCAATTGAAAAAAAAAAACAAAGTGAGAAGATTGGAAAAGAGAAAGCCGGAAACCACATCCTAAACAGGGAACAAGGGATGAGCCTATTAACCTGTTCAATAGACGTGGGTGGAGAAAAAATACTACAGTTGATTAGCATTCCCCAATGAGTCCTGAATTTAATTATATTAGATTTATTGGGACCCAAAGTCGAATTTTTTGACATTTCTGGAAATTAATTGGTGGTGTGGATGGGGTGAACATATGTAAAAAAAAAAAATATATAATAAATTTCCCAATATTTTCAAAAAATAATTATTTCAAAATTGATTTCAGTCAATTATGTATAAGTCCTGAAATTTTCATCAAAATCCAACCATTATTTGATTTTTGCAAGAATTTCCAAATTAATGTGTCTTTCACAATCAAAAAAGTGTATTGCGTAATATTACATATTTTTTTACGTAATAATCTGTGCATCAATTTAGGTCTCTCACTTACGTAAGAAGAAAAAAGATTTTCTACCAAAATTTCAAACGTGTTAGAAATGATTAAAAAATTTTAATAATTAAAAATATCCTCTTAATGATAATACAAACATTTTGCCAATAAAACTTTGTTTTTATTTAGTTTGGGGCCTTTTTCCTTCATACTATGCTGTTCTTTTAGCAACTTTTTGGCCTGGTTCATCAATGTATAATCAACTGTGTGCAATAAGAATAGTTTGTCAGTGACTGCTATGGTTCAAGTGTTTCCTGCGACTGCATGAAATCCATCTCATAATTTCTGATTTGCAGTGATTTACAGATCTAGATTATTGATATCATCATTTAATTCTTTATTACAGAAATCAGAAATGTTGTTTGCTTGGTTCTAGGCCACTTGCTTGAAACAAAATTACCAAAATGTTCTATTTTTAAAAAGTGTAACATTTTCATAGCATGATATGAAATATGTCTAATATTTCTGCTCACACTTAGAGAATTTCATTTTAGGTGCTAATTTACAAAATACAAGAAAATTGTCAACTGTCACATCTACATATAAAAAACAATAACATGAAATCACTATAAATACAGTGAGCCAACTGTAATAAAATTTTGTTAATACAGTTAAATTATTTTGAAACCAATTTTATTGAACATCTAAAACTTGATTACTGTAACTTAAAACACTAGATCATAATAGAAAATTCATTACATATATTTAATAAAAAAATTACTAATATAGCATTTCTAAGATTTACAAGATTTAACATACTCTACATGCATATTCCAAATTCCAGATTATATATTGCTTTTTACAAGCTGAAACCTTTAAAAAATTCTATCAGAACAAATTAAAAACTTGATGATAGTAATGACTATAACCCATTTCTTATCTTATATTATTAGATATTTTCATTTAATAATAACTAAAGTATTTTTCTTTTTTGAAGTACATTAAAAAAACATGAATGATGTATTTCATACTATTTTTAGTATTTATTGCCAAGTGGATAATTCTAAATAAAAATAAAAATAAAATGGTCCTTTTCTTATTGTTACTTTGCAAAATTTTACAAGGCAAGAAAGCAAAGATGAACTCGTCCGAATGACCCCTGGTTTTCTTCTCTCTTTCATTGATGAAACTGCAATATAGGTAATTATTAAATATTTATAAATTCATTTGATGCACATGTTATTGTGCAGTATTAACAAAAGAACCATTCTATTTTCATTTACAATTATTCAGTCAGTTAAGTGCTATACGTGATCGCTTGGGCGATCATGTCTCGAAAGAGACATGACTGACTGGGCAAAAGATTATCCCGCAGTAGGTTGCCATTGCTTTCTGCGGTAGACTGGTTGCCGACCAAGGCTACAGAATCCAATCTGTCCTGTTATTTGATCCATAACTGGAGGGAAGAGACGGATTAATTCCTTTCCCAAGGGTAGTTGCGCGTAAGTGAATGCAGGGAATTCGACTGGAATTCGAACACCGCTTCCCGATTTCTCGTTTTGAGCCGATATCCACTGCACCACAACGCACGTCCGACAATTATTCACTTAGCAATAAATGCTAAAAAATAGTATGAAATACATCATTTTTTTTAACACTGGGGTTGCCTAATAATTATGACTGGTAGTGTACGTATTTCAAACATATTTTCTAACTGAATATTCGAGACATCTTATTAACCCATTTTAACCCAGTGTCCTTAGGTTTTAGAACATTAAATTCATTTACAAATCATAATAATTTTTCTTCCAACCGGGCAATATTTGGAAGGTAATTTTATTGATGAATCAATATGTCCTCACTACCTATATATAATAATGTTTTTATATAATGATTCATACCCATTATTTGTTACAGTTTTTTATGCTGTCCTCACATGAGGACATTGGGTTAAAGAAAAATATGTACTCACCGGTAGGATTCGAACCTGCATCCCCTTAGCAAGAAAAACGATTGTAGAGCCGATTAAATTATACCGACTCAACCAAGCAGCGCGCTAGCGATGAAGCAAAGTTGAATAGTACCTTAAAAACGCAAATATTTTTCTTTAACAAGATTTCACTGATTTTCAAGCCGGTGAACGGAAATAAATAAATATACTATTTAATAAATAAGACGGCGTGTTTACTCAGATATGGGCATCCACCAATAAAAACATTACAGTAATAAAATCTGTCAGCTTAATAAATTAAAAAAATACATTAATTCTGTAACATATATATATATATATATATATATATATATATATATATATATATACTAGCAGTATAGCCGGCGTTGCTCGGGTGTAATGAAAGCTTTAAAACTCATCCATGGTCCTGGAACTCAGACTCTTTGGATGTTGGCACGAAAGACTAAAAAGCAATAGTTGTTTCCAGTTAAAGCGAAACTGTAGACTGAAAGAAAAATAAATGAATGGATGTAAGTCAAATTTTGATTTCCTGGTATCGATATCAAATAGGTTTTTTTCGTCGTAAACTGATTTTTGAAGGCTAAATAAGTCCTCTGAGTAAATGGTATCATGGCTGAGACTAAGAACTATAATTATACCTACTTGGAGCCAAACCCGAAGGAAAAACTAAAATAAAAGGGCTGAAAAACAAACATACAGACATACAGGAAGATAAACAGACACACACACAAACATCTTGCCTTATTTATATATATATATATATATATATATATATATATATATATATATATATTATGGATTTTCTGCACTATTGTAAGAACTGCAACCTTGAAACTTCTGTTAATCGTTTCTTCTGTTTTTGTCTATGAGTGCATCAAATTTGATTAAAATCGGACCACTCCTATAACCCGATTTTTTCGATTATCGATTTTCAATATTTATCGGGGGTACCTCGTCACAATACCTAGCTAAGAACACTCGCAGACGCTTATAGTACAACTGTGTAAATCTTCAAGAAAATCAATTCAGCCGTTTCGGAGTCGATAGGTAACGGACACACACACAGAGACAAAGTTCCCTATATATATATATATATATATATATATATATATATATATATATATATATATCAGTATAATATATTGAGGAGAAAACTCAACACATAATTAAACGGTTATAAATCCAGAATTTATTTTTGTAATGTAAGGACAAATTTTTACAATTACCTCGTTCAGACCGTTGATGAATAAATAAATGTTAATTCCACTCAGAATTTTTGGAAAAAAAAACGTTTATAGCAGAGGGATTTTAAAACCGGAAATAAATTGAGAATAGATACATCAAATCATGCACATAATACATGTTAGACTTAAATGTAAATCCAGTGATTATGGAGTATAGTGAAAACAGCCTATCCTTACAACGGTGGCAAAATATGTAGACTGTGCCAGGAAAAAATCGATTATACTATTCCCAAACAAAAATGAATTATTGAATGAAAGAACAGAAATTAAGACTAAGTTTAACAATACCAAAAAATGCCTATTAGGTTCATACAACCATGGATGAAAACGTTATAATTTCTTGTAATTTTTTAAATTGCGCGTTCAAAAATTTCTCGTTACGTTGAAAAATCACCATTTCGTGAGCGTTTAAAAAATACGGTAAAAACAGTCACCGCAAATCACCTGAAGACACCACTCATAGTAGAAACCGAGGTCGAATAATAACTCGTTTACAAATGAACAATATATATTTATATAGTCATCCGCAGTCAGATCTGTTTCGCTGTATCACAGCTCATCAGTACGGTTAGACTCCGACTGCTTTTAACCCAGGATTGAAACCCAACCGCAATGGCGTCATTCGGCGATTCTACCTCTGGGCTATGGGCGCTCGGTAGAAGAAAGCTTGTATATTATCATTATACACACCCAATAGCCAGAGTGCTTTAATGCATTAGTGAATGAGCGATGCGTACGTGCCGGAGTAGCTACTGTTTTTCAAAGTCTACCATTCTTCCAGAGTGCTCAATCAGGCTTTGAGAGCGTTATATATATATATATATATATATATATATATATATATATATATATATATATACATATATATTTACTCTCTCACACCCTGATTGAACATATATATATATAGTGAAAATAAATTGGACGAATTTACCAAGCAAATAGTGATATTTATTTTGTGAATATTTTATAAAAATTATTCAACTCTTCAGATCGAAATTTACAAAAATGAACTAGGATTAGTCGGGGGGAAGAGGAAGAAAGCAAACTTTTTATCGATGGGAGAGAGAATTAGATATACAGTGTTAATTTTTAAATGCACATGTCATATTTAGAATGTTGCATTCCCATCCCAGACAATACGATAACTTTGGATTGAACTTTAAGTTGAACATTTTCAATAACAGGACAGTAAATTTAGAGGCCGTATTTTAAATAGAAGAATTGAATTGATTTTTATTAATTTCGACGACAATAATAATATCGTCAACTTATACATATATTTTTTTCAATTTCATGACAATAATATTACTATCAAGGATGGTCACAATATTAAAGACGATAAAAATAACAAAAAGTTATTAAAAATAATATATATATATATATATATATATATATATATATATATATATAAGACAGAATATTTGATATTTAAGTTTGGTAAATTCCGTTAGACACGAACTCAAAAGAACTCAATATTAAATTTATTCATTTAATTTAACAGAGTAATATAATCTAGAAAATTTTTTATATATTCTACAATTTCGTGGTAATACGAATTTTGCAGACAAACCTGCTAGTCAGACCCAAATGATATAACAGTTAATATTCAAAATAATCCAGAATTGGATTTCATACAAACACTCACGAGAATAGACATTTGTAACGGTAATCTACAAAGACATTTCCTCGCTCATTATATATATATTTTATAGATATATTATATATGATTATATATATATATATATATATATATATATATATATATAATCATTCATGTGTATTTGTCTACTAGTCTTTATATATAACCCCTCACTCAATCTCTATATGCCATGGGTAAGGAAGAAGATAAAGTATTCGACAACGGCAGAAGGATGTTCTCTTCTCGTTCATCATATTCACTATTCAAAAAATAGTAATCCCCTAGCAAAGAAAATCTATAAAATTCATACGAGTAAATATATAGATATATAATTCCAAATTTGTTGGAAGGAAGTGAAATTGGAATGGCTTCGTTTATTTTGAAAAATTAGAGTTGCTCAAAAAACGACGTTAAAGGAAATGGTTTTATCGGTTAAGATAATTAGGAAGCCCTCTGCAAGTCATTCATCCTGTTAAGATTTTCCTTACTTTGATATATATATATATATCGTACTTCCTTTTTAATTGCTTCCGGAAGTAAGAATTTATACTCAACAAAGTCATATTTTAAATTAATTTAGAAACACTGCAGATTTGTTCAGATCCGACAGATTCTGAAAATGAGATTAAAATTAAATTTATTAGCGAAATCCATGGAAATCCGATAATTATTGACAAGTGAGGTTTCTACATATTTACACGACTGACAATAATAAAAAATAACCATACCGTAGTGTTTCGTTACCCACGGAATGCATTCTTATGTTCCGGAGTTACTTAAACAATTTTGACTCCTAAACAGTTTTTTGTTATTCTGGGTGATTTAGTTAAAAATTTCAATAGAGAGATCTAATCTTGAATGAATTTTTCGCTTGAATCTTGCTTCTCTAACAATGTCTACTGAATCTTACTCTCCTCTCAGCAACTGTAGTCATCTGCTTTGGCATGTCACCACAGAGCATTTGGCTAATTATACGTTGCTTCCGCCTGACATTCTTCACCACTCAATTTAAGATAAGCTTCCATCAAGTTTCTTGTCCAGTGCTTTTGTTAAAGTCCATATACTAGAGATTTACACAAGGACAGTTTCCACTGTTTCGTAAAAGAATTCAACTTCCATCTGAGATGATATATTAGAGCTTTACACAAGGACAGTTTCCACTGTTTCGTAAAAGAATTCAACTTCCATCTGAGATGATATACTAGAGCTTTACACAAGGACAGTTTCCACTGTTTCGTAAAAGAATTCAACTTCCATTTGAGATGATAGAAATAAGTTCACATAAAATGATATAATTAAATAAGTTGCTCACTTCAACTAGGTCTGTCACTTAACTATCAGACGTGATACACGCTTGGGCGATCATGTCTCTTTCAAGATATGACTGAATGGGTAGAAAATGTTTCCGCGGTAGGTTGCCATGACTTTCTGATGTAGGCTGGTTGCCAACCAAGGCTATCCAACTCATAACTGGGGAGAAGAAACGAATTAATATCTTTCACAAGGATATTTGCGCGGAAGTGAATGCAACGAATTCATCTGGAATTCGAACCGGGTTCTCCGATTTCTAGTTCCGAGCCGATATTCACTGAACCACAACGCCCATCTCCCTCAACTCGATAACTCGGTAGATATAAAAGAAATAAATTACAAAATAAAGAACTGATCATAGAAAGTTTTTTTTTTTTATATGTTTTGTAAAAAGAGAAATATGTGTGTTAATTTTTTCATTTCGGTTTCAATTGCATGAAAACAGAGGAAGTTGGAGATAAAAATAAAAATTACTTTAGCGTGCCTAGCCTCCGATCAATTTAACCTCTCATTAGACTGTGCTCTGCGGTGATACAAGCACAGATATGAAGAGATGGGCACTTATTATTTAATCATTCTATACCTGATCTCAGACGAATCAACTAACAAAAGACAAGTGTTCCTGCGTCCTCTCTTGAAACAAATGGTATTGGAGAGAGTGTATGCCGGTGACACAGCTACTTATAATTGGGATAGAAATGATCTTGGACCAAAAAATTAAATCCTCTACCAAGTAATTCTAGAAATAAAATTAAAGATAAATCTTTCCAAGACAGAAATTATGATCTAGAAATAGCATCAAAACAGTGATCGCACCTACTCTGAATCCGTTATTGACATTCAGGCTTAAATACGAATATTAGTAAATACGAATCGTTTTAATACAACAGTGAATGAATGAATTGACTAATTTAGGAGACGATGAATGAATCAGGGATAAATTCAGTATAGGAGATAAGGGAATTGAGCATACAGGCCACTCGGTGAAGTTTCGTCCAATACCGCTACAAATCTCTCGTCATGATATTAAATAGCCTTGTCAGATTGAGACTTCAATATGGATGACATGCATGTTCCCAAACTCGTTCAGAAATATTTAAACTGTATACAACGGCTTCCTCAGATCTGTGATTAAAATGGCTTTGTGGGAATTAACCTCGTAGGTCTTAGTGAGCATCATACTTATTTGAACCTACAGAATCACAAAGAATTGCACAAAATAACAGAAGTCAAACAACTTGAGAACTCCCAACAGCAGCAACAACTAAAATGGATATCACATGTAACATGAAGAGAGAATTATGACAGAATCAAGATGTTCACGTTCCACACTACTTCAAACAAAAGGTTAGGAAGGAAGCCTCAACCAACACTGAAAAGTGTGACAAAAATTACTGAACTCGAGCATCCAGTAACGCTGGGCTATACTTTTAGTTACTCATAATTGAAAAAATATATTGCTAACACTGAAACATCACCATATGCCTAGTTTATTGATTAATTTCTTTTTGTTAATCCTGGTTATTCACAAATCAAATTGTATTACGCATGTCAACATTTCATTAATGGAAATAATGATAACTCCTCATCCTAGAAATTAAAACAGAATAAAACAAAAGCTGCCGGATAAAGAAGAAATTTGAGTTTCCAAACAATGTTGGCGATATTAATGAGATTTTTTAAAGTTATAGAAAATAGAAAAAACTTTTTACATAACTTGCCAAATGAATGTTCGGTAGTTGCTAAACGACTTCACCTTGTTTTCAACTGGTTACTTCCTAAGATAAAGCTTTGTATGTTTGCCAAAAAATTTACCCTTCCCATGTAATACTTTAGACTTTTTTTTTATACTAATGTCCACTCAATACATAAAAAAAGACTCAAAGTAGAGGGATTCTGCGTGGAGTTATGTTAGTGTAGGAAAGGACAAGCGCTAGGAGTATAGAACTGAAGTGGACTTCAGTAGGAACCGGAAACTCAATCCTAAAAAGAAAACAATGGATAAACCTTCTAATTCTATTCAAAAGACCAAGTAGTGTTGGGAACCGGACGATAGGGGAACACATCTACTCCAATTGGTGGAAGAGAGAAAAAATAAAATCTATCTAAACTTATTTATAAATGGAACTTTGTGTGTGTGTGTGTGTGTGTGTGTGTGTGTGTGTGTGTGTGTGTGTGTCCGTTACCTAAAAACTCCGAGACTGCTGAACCGATTTTCTTGAAAATTTACACAGTTGTACTATAAGCCTCTGCGAGTGTTCTTAGCTAGGTTTTGTGTCGAGGTACTCTCGATAAATATCAAAAATCGATAATCGAAAAAATCGGGTAATAGAAGGAGTGGTCCGATTTTAATCAAATTTGATACACTCATAGACAAAGACATAAGAAACGATATTCAGAAATTGCAAGGTTGCTGTTCTTACAATAGTGCAGAAAACCGATAATATATATGTATATGTAAAAGGCAAGATGTTTGTGTGTGTGTCTGTTTATCTGCCTGTATGTCTGTATGTTTTTCAGCCCTTTTATTTTAGTTTTTGCTTCGGGTTTGGCTCCAAGTAGGTATAATTGTAGTTCTTAGTCTCAGCCATGATACCATTTACTCAGAGGACTTATTTAGCCTTCAAAATTCAGTTTACGACAAAAAAAACTTATTTGATATCGATACTAGGAAATCAAAATTTGACTTACATCCATTTATTTTTCTTTCAGTCTACGGTTTCGCTTTAACTGGAAACAACTATTGTTTTTTTAGTCTTTCGTGCCAACGTTCAAAGAGTTTGAGCTCCAGGACCACGTATTAGATTTAAATCTTTCATTACACCCGAGCAACGCCGGGTTATACTGCTAGTAATAAAATAAATACAGGGTATGATGGGTAAATTGCAGCTATTTTATATATTTAATTTCGAGCATGCGCATTATTTCTTTTTCAATTTTATCAGCTGCACAATATAGTAAAATCAGTTGGACACAGTCTGTGAGAAAAAAGCAGCATGATGCAATCCACTCCTCCAGAAATTTGAAAACGGCATGCTGTACTTCTTGGCATTCGCACCGGAAACTCCAATAAGAATATTTCACAGTGTTTTGGTGTCAGTCTGAGGTGAGTGCAGCGGATTCGGAAAGATTTGAATGAGTTTAATGGTGAGTACGGTAGCTCGTGATGTGCATTGTGGTGCAGTGGATATCGGCTTGGAACGGGTAATCGTGGAGCCTAGTTCGAATTCCAGTTGAATTAGTACATTCACTTACGCGCAAATACCATTGGGAAAGGTATTAATCCGTCTCTTCCCTCCATTATGGGTTAAATAACAGGATAAATTGGGTTCTACCGCCTTGGCTGGCAACCAATCCAGCACAGAAAGTAATGGCAACATACTACGGGGTAATATTCTGCTCAGTCAGTCACATCTCTTTCGAGACATGATCGTCTACGCGTGTATCACATATGGCACTTAACAGACGGTAGCTCGGAAAATTCACCCTGATCTTTCTGATGCGAAAAAAACTTCCGAATATGTAGGTGCGTGCATCAGACTCTATACGGAGGCCTACATCAAGTGCTTTGAAGAGGTAGTGTTTCTCTGGGTCAGTGGAGTGCCCGCTGGAAGACTATGTCTGGCAACAAGTGTCTGTACCATGTCACACAAGAAGGAAAATCCAGTCATGGCTGTCAGACAATTTCTGCGACCACATCAACTCTTACATCTGGTCACATAACTCAAGACTGCAACCCCTTGATTATTATGCATGGGGCACAGTTGAGCGAAAGACCAACAAAACTCCTTGCGACTCTAAAGATGAACTAAAAGCAAGTGTTCTGGCAGCATTCACTAGCTTAAACAAGCAGAAGTGTTTCGGGCGATTCTGAAGTCGTGTGGACGCTGTGTTTAGAAGCCAATGGCGATTTTATCGAATAAATTTACACTTTAGTATTTCAAGCTATTTTTGTGTAGGACCAAGAAGTTTTTTCCCGTCTGAAACAATCCTGCACATATACAAATCTACCATCCACCCGTGAATTGAATACTGCTGCCATATCTGGTCGGGTGCCTCTGCTATCTACCTAGGGTTCTTTAGCAAAATCCAACGGAGAATCTGTAATGTGATCGACCCCGACTCGGCAGCTCGGATACACTCACTTTCTCACCGGCGCAGCGTGGCTTCCCTGTGTCTTTTCTACAAATACTTTCACGGCTTCTGCTCAGACGAACTTAGCTCACTGGTACATCCCCACATACATGACTGTGCTCGAGCCACAAGATTAGCAACTATGTCCCACTCTTTTACTGTGAAACCAATAAATTGTAACGCAAATTCTACTCCATCACCTACTTCTCTCGCACTTCCCGTCTGTGGAATTCCCCACTCTCGTTTACTTGCTTTCCCAACAGCTACAATCTTCAAGAATTCAAATGTAAAGTCAATAGTCATCTACTATCTCAATAACTTGCTTCCTCCTCTCTCTCTCTCTCACTCTCTCTCTCTCTCTCATGCTCCTGTCTTCATCCACTCTCATCAGTATTCTCATCCTTCTCCTACCCTCTTCCTGACAACCCCTGTAACCTGTCACTCTTTCTTATAACTTACCTCCTATGTAACCCCCTGCTCTCCAGTAGCAGTAAAATGCTTTGCTTCAGGCGACATGGTTACAAAAAACAAAATAAATAAATAAAGATTTGCTAAATACCTTTCATAAAAAGAGAAGTCAGTGTTATTGTCATTTTCCCGTAATTTAGATGGAAATTTATCGATCACACTCGATTAGGTGAATAAAACCTCAGATTTCAGGTGTAGACGTTAAAAGTACAGAGCTGAAGCATATTTTAGAAGAAACTGGAAACCAAATACTAAACAGGAAATAATGGATAAAGTTCGACTCCTGTTTAAAAGACCGAAAAGAGTGTGAACCGGACGATAGGAAACCCATCTACTATGTTATTAAAAACTGGAAGTTCGGCACAATATAATATCTCACGTGGCCTTGAGCCATACTAACATCAATTTGAGTTTTGAATAACCATACTTATCAAACACAAATGCTGTGATAGTTTCCAATCAATGCCAGTGGTTGGTGTTCGATGTAAAAAAAAAAAAAAGGAAAAAGGTTTATGCTAATTTTTTTGGGCATGCAATACATCCCCGGGGATAAATTGTGTAGCACAGTCTCTTCCCCATCCATATCCTCTTCCGTTAAGTATTGTTCCGTACCAAGCTGAGATTAGAAAATGCCTCTTCCTCAGCCGAAAATATATATTAACGTATTCATGATAATCGCGATACCCATGTGGTCTGCTTGGCTTTTGGGTTATCTTGTGTCGCTTGTTACGAGAGGCAAGATTCACTCCATCCTTTTGATTCCAAAACAGATTAGATTTCCCTTTAGTAAAAGTGCATTCCAAGACCTTTTTTCCTACTTTTATTCTTTTTCTTTTTCAGACGGGACCCAAATAAATTATGTCGAGTGGCACTTCAGCCAAATCTGTTGTCTTCTTTTGACGTCATCAAAGCCCTGTATAAAGATGATGCACTCAGTGTGTGTGTGTGCATAATTGGAGGCGAAGTGTGTGTGTGCGTGTATGTGTGTGCATAATGGAAGGCGAAATGTGTGTGTGTGTGTGCATAATGGGAGGCGAAGTGTGTGTGTGTATGTGTGTGCCTAATCGTATGCGAAGTGTGTGTGTGCATGTGTGTGCATAATGGGAGGCGAAGTGTGTGTGTATGTGTATGTGTGCATAATAGGAGGGAAAGTGCGTGTGTGTGTGTGTGTGTGTATGTGTGCACGCGTTTGTGTGTGTGCGCATTTACACACTGACATATCATTATTTCTGTTCACTGTTTTTAAGTACTGGACATAGCCCACATTGTTTCTCACGTGGAATAGAACTGAAAACTTTATCTTTTTCTTCTTTTCCTGTACTTCATCTTTACTCTCAGTTTCGTAGTGTAATGTTTAACAAGCTTGTCTTTCTAGAATCATTACAATCGAGTAGTAAGTGCGATCCTCACTGAGTGCCCCATACTTTAGGCTTTGTGCCACATCTAAGCTGCGCTGACAAAAGCGCCATCTTTACTCTCGATTTTTGCTACTTTTTTTTCAGTGAATTGCCATACGTGATACACGCTTTGGCGATCATGACTTGAAAGAGAGATGACTGACTGTGCAGAAGATTTTCCTTCAGTAGGTTGCCATTACTTTTTGCGGTAGATTGGTTGCCAACCAAGGCTATTTGCATTCTGAGCCACATATTCTAAATGATGCTTATCCTGGGTATGACAGGAAACTACATCCAGCAACAAAACCTATGATCAGGAGGTTTTGAGGAGCATTGAACCACCTTTTGATTGCTGTTGTTCCCAGGTCCACCTGTTAGGGTCCCAGCTATGGGTAAATAGTTAACACACAAACTGAGGTCAAAACACCATGAAACTATAAAAATACATTTTTAAAATAAAAATACCAGCAATACATTTTCATAGTAAAAACATTTACCAGTAATCAGTCATTCAGTTAAGTGTCAAACGTGATGCATCATTGGGTAATCATGTCACAAAAGAGACATGACTAACTGAGCAGAAGATTCTTTTGCAGTAGTTTGCCATTATTTTCTGCAACAGACTGGTTGTTAACCAAGGCTATACAACCCAATCTGTCTTGCTATTTAACCCATAGCTGGAGGCAGAAGAGACATATTAATACTTTTCCCAAGAGTATTTGCGCATAAGTAAATGCCACGAATTAGATTTGATTTCGAACTCGGTTCTCCGATTTCTCGTTCCGAGCCGATATCCACTGCACCACAACGTACATTTTTATTTACTCTGCTTATCTCTCTTTCTCCTTCTCTTTTGTTTGTTGTTTTGGATTTTTCTTTTCTTTTCCTTTCTTTGTTTTCTGTTTACTCTTTTTCTTTTTCTATCTCATCTTAACTTTTTCTTCTTTCTTTTTCTGTTATCGAGTTTTACTGTTTTAATTTATCATAACTTTACCGCTTCTCCTTTTCCTTTTTCCATTTAATTTTCATTTTTCTTTCATCATTTATTTCTATGCTACTTCCCCTGCCGGCTTTTCCTTTGCATTTCATTTTCTTGATTCCACCTGTCTACCTAGAAAATCAATATTAATTTTTAAAAGATTCTAAACTCGATACTGACCTAGGACACCTGTTAGATATACACGCCGATAACAATCAGTAAGTAGGCCACATCTTGTCCTTTGATATTTGTCGATATTTACTAAGCTTGCCTTACAATCACACGATGCAAGAAACTGACTGAAACAAAACTATAAGACTAGTGGGGTTGCCTTGAAAATCAGCATTTAGACCGGAAATCGGACAAAAACAATGACACTTTGTTAAAGACACTGAAACAAGAAATGTTATATTTATACTCAGAATGAGAGTGGAGAGAGCAAAGCGAATGCAGATAGATTTACACATATGCTTCATAGATTACGCAGAAGCATTTGATAATTTACAGCACAAAGAGCTGTTTGAACTGTTAGGAAAACTCGGTAGACAAAATAATGGAAACGCCTAGTACCATAATAATATAATTTTGAAAATTCGATTAACCTGTCAAAAACTTTTATATTTTTATGTTTGTTGATTTAATATTAGTAGTACTTTATTAATTTTTTCTTTGTTTTTGCTAAAATCATTTTTACTGATATTATTTATTTATTAAAATCAGCATTCAGAACTATTTAAAAATGTTAAGGGATCATCTTCATCTGGTTTATGAACTGTTTCCGAAGGGAAATACCACCTTTCAGGATGATAATGCACCCATTCATACTGCTAAAGTTGTAGCTGAATGGCACGAGGAACATTCTAGTGAAGTGTAACACCTTATCTGGCCGCCATAGTCCCTAGGTCTTAGCATCATTGAACATATATTGTTCATTAGAAAATTAAAAAAAAAAAAAAACATGTGAGAAGACGATATCCTCTACCATCATCATTAAAAAAAGGTTGGAATCTGTTTTAGCTGAAGAATGGATAAAAATTAATCTAGAAACAATGCAAAATGTTTTACGAGTCGATCCCACGCAGAATTCAAGCTGTAATTACTGCCAAAGAAGTCTTACCCCATATTGAATAAATTTGCTTAAAATTTCAAGGCTTTTTCATTATTTTGTCCATCCCTGCATATCGGAAAAATGTTAGAATAATCCAGAACTTATACCGACCGAAAATCTCCTGCATACGGATAGAAAACGAATTGAGTGGTTACACAACAATAGAAAGAGGCGTAAGACAAGGATGTGTCTTCTCGCCAGATTTATTAACGTATGCAGCGAAGCTATCGGAAAAGAACTGGTAACCCTGGCAAAATTTATTATCGGTGGGCGCTACCGTAACAATATCAGTTATGCAGATGACACTGCGTTGATGGCAAGCATAGAAGAGAAACTACAGACACAGAGTAATGGAAAGCAAAAAAAAAAAAAAAAAAAAGACTAGCTATCAATTGTAATAAAACAGAATATATATCTGCCAGCAAAACAAGGCTTAAAATGTGAATTACGAATTGGGAAATGTCAACATCAAACAATTACAGAAGTTTAAATATCTACAAAACTTTAAACAGAGGTGGAAAATGTGACACCGAAATGTAAGGACGCATTGAAATAGTAAAAGATGCTTCTCAAAACCTAAGCTAAGTACTGAGAAATAGGAAATTTTTGCTAGAATCAAAGAAAATAGTGATGTACTGTAATGCAATATCAGTCCTCTTATATAGCAGAGAATGCGAGATAATCTCCTTACAGATGATTATGAGACTCGATACAACAGAAATGTGGTTCTACAGAAGGCTATTGAGAATACCATAGACGAGGCGCGTAAACAAAAAGAATTCTTATACTCATAATGAGAAAGAGACAGCTGAAATTTCTTGGGTACATAATGAGGAAGAAGGCTTGAAGAATTTGACATTCAAAGGACATATCGAATACAAACGGGGCATAGGGAAGGCAGCGGATAAACTACCTGATAAGCTTGTGTGAATAGATAGCGGAACGGTAACACGGGGGTCAAATGGTGGTCTAGGCAAAAGTAAGGGCTAAAATACGAAGATGTGGAGAGCCATGATCAACAGGTCCTGAAGGGACACGGCATATAAAAAGAAGAAATGCAGATCTCTCGCACATGCGGAGAATAAATATTTTAATCAAGAATTTCTTTTATGTTGTGGAGTAGTTTTCGCACTGAAAGTTATAATCGTGCTATGTCGGTTGCTAATCGACTTAACGCACCCAAAATGTTAGGAACTTTGTAATCTTCCACTGTAAGCTGACTCCTTAGTATTCGGCTAACTGCCGACTAATATGAACTGCCTTAGTACTTCTACTGAACTCCAATAGAAGTCTAAAGAACTCTCTAGAACTTCTAAGGACACCTATGAACTTCCCAAGAACTTCTCGAGTTAACTTCCAACTCTTATTAATATAAGAGGGAGAGTCCATTATCTGAGGAATAGGTGTGTTTCACCGTAACATTTTAGTAGCTGTGGCAATAAAAACTGACTCCTTATTGTGAACATGGCCACAGAGTCAAGAGAAGGGAAACTCCGACCGAAAATAAGGAGACCAGAGGGGGGGGAGTTAAAAACGGTTGTTGAGTGACAAAGAAAGCTAAAACCAGATGCATTCAGTTTGAAGAATATTCTCTGTTCTTATATTTCTTTTTATAGTTTCCTCTTCTCTGGTTCCTGATTTTTATATTTACATGGCACTAATCCCATTCTTTCACTTTCTCTTTCTTTTTTTTCTAACACATACTCCTCTCTCTCTTCATATTTCTTGCAGATAAAACACTCTCATTCCTTCTCTATTTTCAATTTGATTCAGTTTAGCGTAGATCTAGGCTGCCTAGAGATTCCCGTCTCTAACTTCAACGATCGTTATCTGTTGGCATGCACAGGTCATCTAGATTAGAAAAATTATCGAGACTTCTCTATCAACACCTTTCCTATAATGAGGGCAAATTTTCCACACACATTTTATCTGTTAACACTTCCGGTTATCTTTTATCACTTCCGCTACAGTGCAGTTAACTTTTTTTTCCAAAAAAAGCGGGAAAGCAAAGTGAAGTAATTATAAAGCTTGAAGCAACGATACATAAAGAACAAAGAATTTAGCAAAGTTTCTTCTTTTTCTTACAGTACAGTAATTAAATGCATGCAATAACGCCTTAACATACGCTGAATAACCAACTGCGGTTTCATTTATCCACTGGTAGCGTAATCAAAACATTTACTTTCAGAACTATTAATTAGGAGTTAAATATGCTAAAAGTCAAAGAAATAATAATAATAATAATAATAATAATAGTGGGTACCAGAATGGCAAAATGGAAGAATCTTACATTATGTATTTCATCGTTCAGATGAAAGACTATTAGTTTGAAAAAGTCCTTTTTAAGGATAGAAGCGCATAACAAGATTTTCCATTTTTTCGATTACACAACAATAATCTAATACAGGGGTCGACAACCTACGGCACGCATGCCACATGTGGCACGCCAAGCAATATCCATTGGCACGAGTTGTTGAACTAAAGAAGTTTCTGGAAGACGAAAATTTAGAAAAGTCTGCTGCTGTTCTCAACTTCTGGACATCTCTCCCGAAATCTTTCATCTGTTTGAAGAAAATTGCTTTTCCTCATCTTTCGGCTTTTTCAGCTTATTTCTGTGAGCAAATTTTCTCTCACATGAAAGCAGTGTTAAGTCCACAACAAAGTTGCTTAACACATGAACATTTAGAAAATTATGTTAAACTCCAAGTAACAAAGTAACAAAGTATGTTACCGATATTGAGCAATTGGCTAATCACATGCAAGAGCAAGGCTCCTATTAACACGAAAACTTCAATAAAAAAACTCTTAAAAGTAGTTTATTTCTATTAATATGGTTTACATATTATTGTATATATTACTATATAAAATATATATTAGAACAGGTATGTTGACCTTCACTTGTATAAAAATACGTCTGCTGTTGACACACTATGTGCTGACTATGTGCGGATTTAGGGTTTTTAAATCATTCAGATTTAAAAACCCTAAATCGGCTTATAGTTAGCAAAAGGTTGCCGACCTCTTATTTAATATATAGAATTTATATATCATAGACATTCTCCCTTATATATATATATATATATATATATATATGAACAAATCCAGTTTCTTATCTTATCCGTGTGATATCAGTGCATCAGGGAAATGGCTGCAAAAACTGCAAATCAATGAACGGTTTGGAGTTTTCATTATACACTGTTTAATTTAAAACATAATTAAACGGGGCGACTATTCTAAATACGAATATTCATTATAATAATGTTTGAAGAATGAGAATGGATTTTTCATTTGCTAATTCAACATATTTTTATTTAAACGTTATTTTTAGTGGATATCAATATTTGAGTAGGCGCTCCGTTTATTTATTAAACAGTATAATTATTTATTTCCATCCACCGGCCTGAATATTCGAGAAATTTTGTGAGAAAAAAATGGGTTCTTCGACAGGATACGTATCTGCATTCCCTTAGGGAAAACCGTCATTAAATCTGAAGTTCTTTAACCTCTCAGCCACAATGAAACTACGCGTGAAAAAGAGCCAGAATAGAGTTTTTAAACACAGGTCTTTGCCGATTCTTGAAATCTGCACCTCTGCTCAGATTCGGATCTTAAAGTAAACAAAGACAATTTTTAGGAATGGACTTTTCATTTCTTAATCCGACATATTTTTATTTTATTGCTTAAACGGTCTTTGCATGAGAGATCAAACGGCTGTTTTTCCTACAAAGGAGAACGCAGTTTCGAACCCTGCTGGTAGTGACGATTCTATCGGGGTGGTCAATCCCCCCCCCCCACTAATTTCGGCTGATTCAAAATTTGTGAAACCGATCAGTGTTTGATTTTGACAAGATTTGATCTTGAGCATTTTCCCTCTGCGTTTTCTTTTTCATTTAGAGTCATGGAGAAATAATATTATTTAAATTATTTTCTTATTTCAAACTAGTTCTTGATCGTATGGTCGGACTTTGCCGAAAACATAAATTAATTTTTTTAGTTGATTTTTTTTTATGGCTGTGGTGCCCACAGCATTTTGAGTGATTTCGTTGCATTATTTTATTTTCGTATTTATTTTTCTCGCATTTTGTAGAGGTAAAAAAATCAGAGCAGACAAATTACATTGTTCTGCTAGTATTGATGTTAGCACTTATTTAGTGCGTTGTGGTACAGTGGATATCGACGAGAAACCGGGGAGCCGAGTTCGAATTCCAGTTGAATCCATTGTATTCACTTACGCGCAAATACCCTTAGGAAAGGTATTGATCCGTCTCTTCCTTCCAGTTATGGGTTAAATAGCAGGACAGATTGGGTTCTATAGCCTTGGTCGGCAACCAGACCAGTCTACCGCAGAAAGCAATGGCAACCTACTGCGGGATAATCTTCTGCCCAGTCAGTCATGTCTCTTTCAAGACATGATCACCCAAGCGTGTATCACGTATGGCACTTAACTGACTGACTGACTTATTTAGCAATTGGCAGTGACGAGACTACAGAGCCCCCCACTCCGAATTTTGGCTGGCCCTTCGGTTACCCCACCTGTATAAGCTTAAAAATTTATGAAACTGATCAGTGTCTGATTTTAATAAGATTTGATTTTTCCCTCTGCGTTTTCTTTTTCATTTCGCTTTTTAAAGACACATGCAGAAACCAGTTTGAAAGAAAAACAAACAAAATGAAACAACCAGATAGATAGAAACAGACACATTGTTAGGAAGAGAAAGAGACTTAATAATCATATTTTCATATCTGAAGGAAGATGTTAATTAGAAATAATGTCCACAACTTGATATGTAGATACATAGGCAGTAAGTGATTTATGACTGAGAGAAAGAATTGGTTATTAATTTTCTCTAATCTAATGAAAACAATTGGGGCCTCAAATTTCCAGATGCCAAATTTCTATGTCTCAGAAGTGTGCAGACCGACTTGTCCACCACCACATAGAAAGGGCTACACACAGCAGGTGTCCTGAATTGTTTATCAATGGTTCCAACCAAGATCACCAATTGTCAAATGAACTATGATAGATATTGATGGCAGTGGCGATTCTACGGGGAAGACTCAGAAGGGGCCAAAGCCCCCTCCCACCAATTTTGGCCGGCCCTTTGGTTGGCCCCCTCACTTTTATAAGCTTAAAAAATTTGTAAAACTGATCAGTTTCTGATTTTGATGAGATTTCATCTTCAGAACTTTTCTCTTCATGTTTTCTTTTAGTATTTTAAAGATACATGCAAAGACTAGTATGAAAGATAAACAAACAAAATAAAAAAAAAGGCAGATATATAGAAACAGATACTTTGTTAGGAAGAGAAAGAGACTTAATAGTCATATTTTCATATATGAAAGATGTTAATTAGAAATAATGTCCCCAACGTGATATGTAGATACATAGGCAGTCAGTGATTTATGGTCGAATGAAAGAATTGGTCAGAAATTACTCTTCTTGAGTTCCCCTTCCTCATAAAATGCTTGGCCTTAAGTGTCCTCCCAAATTTCAAAGTTCCACAATCGCTACTGCCTGTTGGCGTGCACATTATATATATTAAGAATTAAGTACCTAGGTTAAAAGATGTAATACACACTGTTTAAAATAAAAACGGGACGTCTATTTCAAATACGAATATCTAATAAAAACAACGTTTGAAGTCATAAAAATATCAGACTAAAAATGAAATCTTTTAAGGCTTTATATAAGGGGATTTTGAGGACCCTAGATGTTATGCCAGGATTTGTCATCGGAGGCCACAATTTGAACAACATAAGATACGCAAATGATACAGTACTGATTACAGACACGGAAAGGAAACTACAAGACCTCCCACAGAAGGTAGCTGAAGAGAGTGACAAGAAAGGACTAGAAATAAATCGCCAGAAAACCGTATGCATAGTCATCAGCAAAAAGATCAACCCAAAATGTCAAATAAAGGTGGGGGATACTAAAATCAAGCAAGTACAAAAATTTAATACCTGGGAAGTGTTCTAACAGAAGACGGAATGTGGACACAGAGATCCGAAGGCGAATTGGCATGGCGAAGGACGCGTTCTTTCCAGAAGCTGCGTAAAGTATTAAGACACAGGAAACCTTTACTAAAAACAAAGAGTACTAGCTTGTTATGTGATGTCAGTTCTTCAATATAACAGTTAATGTTGAACAATATCAACAAAGATGAAGGAAAACCTTGAAGCAGCTGAAATGTGGTTCTACAGATGCTGCGGATATCATGGATCAAGCATGTGAGCAATGATAAGGTTTTGGAAAGAATGGAAACGAAAAGGAAATTAATAATGAGCATCAGGAAGAGACAACTGAAGTTCCTGCGACATGCAATGAGGAAGGAGGGCTTGGAGAACCTGATACTAACAGGCCAGATAGAGGGAAAAAGAGACAGATGAAAGCAGCAGATAACATATTTGAAGGGCCTGAGCAGGTGGATGACAGAACGGGGGTTGCGAGATGTTACTGGAGAAAGCGTGCTAAGAGCCACCAGGGATAGGGAGACGTGGAAGGCTATGATCACCTACGTCCTGAAAGGACAAGGCACATAGAAAATTAAGTTTACACTTAGAATTGTTGCTATATTACACTGATAAATATTACATTATAAATCTCTTTTAGTTAGCTGAGTATCATCTACCATGTATTCAATTGTGAAAACAAAATAACGAATATCATGTTTTATTACTTCAAAGTTTCGAAGAAAATTAAATTTTTACATTAAATGATCAATAAGGACTTGCTATGCCGTTAAACAAATTAAATCAAATCATGCCTTATTGATTGTGGTAATAAAATAATCACATAGTATCTCCCCTCTCGCTGGTAACCATCCATGACAATAAAATAAACGTTTTTCTATACTAAAGCTGAAGTAGTAAAATAAACCTTCATAAGTTTACTTTGTGGTTCTACAGAAGGATGTTGCGGATATCGTGGACTGAGCATGTGAGCAATGACGAGGTGTTGGAAAGAATGAAAAGGAAAAGGAAATTAATATTGAGCATCAGGAAGAGAGAACTAAAGTTCCTGGGACATGCAATGAGGAAGGAGGGCTTAGAGAACCTGATGCTAACAGGCCAGATAGAGGGGAAAAGGAGACAGAGGAAAGCAGCGGATAACATATTTAAAGGAACTCATCAGGTGGATGACAGAACGAGGATTGCATGGTGTAACAGGAGAAGGCGTGCTCAGAGCCACCAGTGATTGGGAGACGTGGAAGGCCATGATCGCCTATGCCCTGAAAGGACAAGGCACATAGAAGAAGAAGAAGAAGAAGAAGAAGAAGAAGAAGAAGAAGATAAGGGGATTAGCTAAAAACTAAACGCACTTTCGCCATAATGTATCTAGACAAGAGTGCGAATAATTTCGTAAATATTTTTTAATTGGGTTCACCCCAAGCAAGGCTGTAAATCCACTATGACAAGGTTACTGGGTGTGAAAGAATCAGAAAAGAGAAACATTACTAATGAGTGAGAACAAAAGAAGATTAATCAGGAGGATAGTAGATAACGATTAACATTCCATATATTATATGATAATGTAAACTTATTTATAAATGGAACTTTGTGTGTGTGTATCTGTGTGTGTGTGTGTGTGTGTGTGTCTGTATGTGTGTCCGTTACCTATAGACTTGGAAATGGCTGAAACAATTTTCTTGAAAATTTACACAGTTGTACTACAAGCGTCTGCGAGTGTTCTTAGCTAGGTTTTGTGTCGAGGTACCCCCGATAAATATCGAAAATCGATAATCGAAAAATTCGGGTTATAAAAGGAGTGGTCCGATTTTAATCAGATTTGATACACTCGTAGACAAAGACATAAGAAACGATATTCAGAAGTTTCAATGTTGCAGTTCTATCATTGGATGACTTATTTGACCCGATATTAGAAATCGATAACCCAATATACTACCGGGTCTGATCAAAATCAGTTTTTCAGCCCTTTTATTGCTTCGGGTTTGGCTCTAAGTAAGTATAATTGTAGTTCTTAGTCTCAGCCCTGATACCATTTACTCAGAGGACTTATTTAGCCTTCAAAATTCAGTTTACGACGAAAAAAAATTATTTGATATCGATACCAGGAAATCAAAATTTGACTTACATAGATTGGCGTTGTGGTACAGTGGATATCGGCTCGGAACGAGAAACCGGGAAACCGAGTTCGAATTCCAGTTGAATCCATTGTATTCACTTACGTGCAAATAACCTTGGGAAAGGTATTAATCCGTCTCTTCCTTCCAGTTATGGGTTAAATAACAGGACAGATTGGGTTCTATAGCCTTGATCGGCAACCAGTCTACCGCAGAAAGCAATGGCAACCTACTGCGGGATAATCTTCTGCCCAGTCAGTCATGTCTCTTTCAAGACATGATCGCCTAAGTGTGTATCACGTATGGCACTTAACTGACTGACGTTCATTTTTCTTTCAGTCTACGGTTTCGCTTTAACTGGAAACAACTATTGCTTTTTAGTTTTTCGTGCCAACGTCCAAAGAGTCTGAACTCCAGGACCATGGATTAGTTTTAAAGCTTTCATTACACCCGAGCAACGCCGGGCTATACTGCTAGTCATATATATACAGGAGATGGACAAATTCATGGAAACACCTAATATCATGTTTTAGAACATGTACATCATTTTTTCTATATATGTCCTCTTCTCTACAATCATATGTTTGTTTCAATGTTGTGTTACCAACATTTCATCAGGAGGAAAGAGCAAGAGTTGGAATCATCCGCTGTTTATATTTGGTTCGTTGTTGTTGTGGGGTTGGTTGGGGTTATTGATAATGAAGGGAATGCGTCTTTCGTTTTGACCGCTAGACTTTTGAAGAACTTGGTGTGTAAGTGCGAAATTATTGATTAATGGCCTTATCTGTTGGAATGTACGTTTTTATCGGTCGGGTATATCTTTTGGTTAGAATTTCGAAGAAAGTGGTGTGTGGAGAGGTTTGATTACTTGGTCAGTTTTGTGTGTTTGCGTGGGGTTTTTTTTGTGTGTGTGATTTGTGTGTGTGATTGAGGAACTTATCTTGTTTGTTGACCTTAAGAATTTTTAGGACGGTTTTATGGTTGGCTAGTGTTTAATTAATTGATGTGGCGAGGCTTTCCCTTCGGAGTTTCTTTTATATACGTGATAGGGGTTGGATGTTTTTTCTTTTTAATTTTTGATTTTTCAGGTCCGAGATATTTTTTATTTATTTTATTTTTGTTTTTTCTATTTTCATTTTAGCGGGATAGGGTTTTTTTTAATATATTTTTTTTATTTTATATTCAAGTTTGGAGTATTATTGTATTTAGGCAAGGTTATTTCAAGAAATCTAAACTTGTATTTTTTAGGAAGTAAATGCAAATTCGTATTTTATCAGTTTTTTTATATAAAGTTGTATATTTAATCTTAATTTTGAGTTTAGAGGATCGGTTTTTTCTTTTTCTTTTTTCTTTTTTCTATAAATGATCGTTTGGAATCCTATTTATTTCTTTTAATATTTTTATTTATTTTATTTATTTAGATATTTTTGTGCGTATTAGATCTTACTTTAAGGATTTATTAGATCGATTTTTTCTATAGCATTTTTTATCTTTTGTAATGAAAATATTTACTCAAAATTCCCAGTATTTTTTAGCATGATTGTAAGGTTAGATCTTCAATGTGCTTATAGTTTATTTTGTGTATGATATAATTATTTTGAAATAGTATATTTAATCTTAATTTTGAATATAGGTATTTTGATTGTTTTTCGAGTTTGGGAGCCATTCTTTTCGTTTAATTTTGATTTTTCCAGTACGGAATATTTTTGTATTTAAGTAAAGTTATTACGGTAAGTAATGTTATTGCTGTAGACTTTATTAATAGTTTGGGAGCTTGTTTATTTCTTTAATTTTACGTTTAATTTATTTAGATGTTTTTGTGGGTATTAGACCTTCCTTTAAGGATTTATTAGATCGACTTTTTCTCCAGCATTTTTCATCTTTTATAATAAGAATATCTAATCAAACTCCTAGTATTTCCTGGCATGATTGTAAAGTTAGGTCCCTAGTGTGCTTGCAGTTTACTGTGGTTTAGTGCCTCTGATTTAAAAGCTTGTTACTTGTTAGATGATTCCAACTTTTACTCTTTCCTCCTGATGAAATGTTGGTAGCACAACATTGAAACAAACATATGATTGTAGAGAAGAGGACATATATAGAAAAAATTATGTACATGTTCTAAAACAATTTATAATAAATATTCACAGCTCTATACACCATATATCGAGCACTGTTTTATATTAATGTTTTGGACGGGGAAAAAATGTCTTTCCTCGTTCTCTACTCACTCAAATATATATATATATATATATATATATATATATATATATATAGTCTGTGCGTGTGTGCGTGTGTGCATGTGTCAGATATGGTAAACTAGTACTCTATTCGTGTATAAATGCATGTAGTTTTGCCTATAGTATTATAACTGCATTCTATTCTTTGTGTTTTGTGGCGAGAATTAAACACTACCGCTGTAAATAGGTCTGTATTCATCTGAAAATAATTATCTGATAAGCAAAGAACCCTATTTTATCTAAGGTGTGAAGTACTTAATTTTGGTGTCAACAAAATGGCTGTGCCAAAGATAAGATTAAAGAATAAACTCAAATCTCTCATTTAGAGATCGCCCATTATTTGGCTTAATAGCTAGGATTAAATTATTTACATTTAGCACTTTTTTCAGGAATACTTGTAAAATGGAGGCTTCTGTTGAAGAGGGTCTCATAAGAAGGGAAGCTCGCTGAGACATTAGCGAGTTTAAGAGTCTAAAAACCTCATTGCCGTTACCTTATACTTTTTTCATTCATTAGATCAGAACATAGTCTTTCAATGGCTGTATAGTATGCATTCGCTATAGTTAAGTCTGAGCTTGAATCCAGAGTTTTCCTTCTCCGCGTTTCTAACCAAAGCTGAAAAATCTAGCCTGACCTACTATTTAGCCCATACTTGGGGAAATAAAAGATGGTGTTATAACTTTTCTTAAGGATGTATGAGCCAAAGTGAATGTAAAAAATTCAACTGAAATTCGAATCCGGTTTGCTGTATTTTCGTCCCGTGACGGAATCCACATATATGGCTTATACTAGACGAAGCTATTTTCTCTGCTCCAGGCTGGGGTCGGAAATGACCAATTAAGACCAGTTTAAGACCAGTTTAGACCGGTTTTGAACCTATCCACCGCGGTGGATAGGTAATGTTTTGACCAGTACCTGGGCGTACGCGCTCAGATTCCCCACATTAAAAAAGACCTTGTGTCACATCTCTTTCAAGTAGGGGAGAAGAGTAAATATTTTCTAATTTATAATTAAATTTTATTCTATTGTCTAAGAATAATCCAGACGCTATTCTGTAGAATAATACCTACCAAAGCAAATTTTCGCGTAGAATAACGGCTAGCGGTATAGAAAATGAAATTGGTCAAGCCGAGTTTAAGTTTCGCTTTAGTCTGTTGCCTTAATTTCTCAGTGAAAGGCATGAACCATGTTTTTAAATCCTCGACGCCTCTCCAACTATGAGTTAAATTGCAGAGTAGACTGGACTCTCTAACTTTGAATGACACCCAGTCTAGGAGAAGGATAAGTTTGAATTAACAACAGTAGAGAAGGAAATGGTGCGGTGCGTTGCGGTGCAGTGGATAACGGCTTGGAACGAGAAATTGGAGAGCCGAGCACAAATTCCATTTGAATTCGTTGCGTTCACTTGCGCGCAAATATTCTTGGGAAAGGTATTAATCCATCACTTGCCTCCAGTTATGGGTTAAAGAACAGGACAGATTGGGTTCTATACACTTGGTTGGCAACCAGTCTCCTGTAGAAAATAATACAGGAAAATCTTCTGACCAATCAGACATGTCTCTTTCGAGACATGATCACCTAAGCGTTTATCATGCATGACATTTAACTGAGAAAAGACAACAGTAAAGCGTCTTCTTGACCGAGAAGAAATAACAATTTACCCAAAAAAAAAAAAAAATTCTGGTTAACCAGGACCGTCTACATCTAAAGGAGAGTTTAGTCTTTTATATCAGATGGCTTGTACGAAGCTAGGCTAGATTTAGTAAATAACTGATTTACCTTCTGCTCATCGAAATGTAGAAGCCAAGAATGGTAACATGATTGCGTTAATCATATTCTGTAGTCTATACATTTGAAATTTAGTCATAGATAAAAAAAAAATTATGCTTCAGGTTACATAATAAAACCTGCCACCCTGGACAAATTATTATCAGTATTTCTAATTAAGACAGTCAGGTGAAACTCACCTGACATATTACTCATATCAATATATCGCGAACACATTAGCAACATTTGGTTGGTTAATACCAAATTTATTATAGAAATATTGGCTCGTATAATAAAATATGTTTGACAGAACCATTCTAAAAACGATAAGGTGAAGATTTACCTTAAATTAAATTCAGAAAAACTGAGAGATGTATAAACAAATTTCGAGATTAACAAGACAATTATAAAGAAATGACAAATTAACGGAGAAAGGGTTACCGAATTATTATTTAAGCACACGCAGACACATTTTTTGTAATCCGTATCACCCCAAGCAAGGCAGTATAGCCACTAAAACGCAAGGGTTACTGGGTGTGAAAGAATTAGAAACAGGAACATTGATAGTGAACGGAAAGAGAAGTACAGTAGGTAGTAATTGACATTTCATTTAAGGTTTTGCATATTACAGTTAGCTGAAAGCATGAAGCCGGGAGGGAGTCCCACAATCGAGAAGTGCGAGAAAGGAAATTGTTGGCATAAAACTTACGGTGACATCTAGCCAACTCAACTGTAAATTATTGAGATCTCGACGCCAGTCTAGTATTGTGCTAAAATACATAAAGTCTAGGTACCAAAGAGAAGAGCTCATCCGAAAAGTTACCATAAAAGTATTTATAGAAAAGGCAGAGAAGAGCAACCTTACGACGATGGAAAGTTGAAGCCGAGCTGCCAGATCAGGACCAACAATATTGCGGTTCTTCTTTGGATCTCATTAAGAAGCTTAATGAAAATAGCAGGGTCACTTGATTATATGTGGCAGCAATATTCTAAGCATGTATGGTAGACATAGATATTTAAAATAGGTTCCGGGGAGAAAGATTGTCTTACACAACACAGTGATTCTACATTCTTAGTAGCTGACTTAGCAATGGATTCAATATAGTCTTTCTACTTCATGTTAGATGAGAATATTAGTCCGAGAAGGCGTAACGAGTCACTCTTCTTGGGTTAGCATTAACCATGCTGATGTAAGGCAGAAAGAGGTCTTTCAGACGATTAATGGAGGGAGGTTTAGTTTTGAAAGCGTTAAAAGTGAAAAGCCATCTTTTGTTCCAATTAACAACGATCTTGAGGTCGTTTTGGACATCAGCTGCCATTTTGTTACTTATCGGGCTGATCCGGCTTACTATTGATGCAGAAGTAAATCGTTGTGTCGTCAGCGTAGATGTCAACTTGAGAACTGGTGTCATATGGAAAGTTATAATGAAAATTAAAAACAGCGTAGGACCAGGGAATAAGTCCTGGAGGACACCCGCGTTAGTAAGAAAGAATTTAGATGAGTGGCCGTTCAGGATAACTTCCCTTTCACGATTTGATAGTAAAGACTGGATCAGTTTAAAAATGTGTCCAGGGACTCCGTAACTTTTCAAATTGTGGAGAAAACCTCTATGCCAGAATCTTGTCAATTGCTTTCGAGAAGTCCAATGCTACAGTCTGGGCTGCGCCGTTTTTCTCTAAATCATGATAGTTTCCTCAATAACCGTCAGTAGATCAGGAGTTGACCTGGAAAAATGAAAATCGTATTGCTTGTGTGAGAAAAGGCTCTACG
>JBBBDQ010000262.1:270000-272500 GCA_037127315.1 Ascarosepion bandense
GATAGATAGATAGATAGATAGATAGATAGATAGAAACGGACTGAGATAGATAGATAGATAGATAGATAGATAGAATGGATTGAGATAGATAGATAGATAGATAGATAGATAGATAGATAGATAGATAGATAGATAGAAACGGACTTAGATAGATAGATAGATAGATAGATAGATAGATAGATAGAAACGGACTGAGATAGATAGATAGATAGATAGATACATAGATTGATAGAAACGGACTTAGATAGATAGATAGATAGATAGATAGATAGATAGATAGATAGATAGATAGATAGAAACGGACTGAGATAGATAGATAGATAGATAGATAGATAGATAGATAGATAGATAGATAGATAGATAGAAACGGACTTAGATAGATAGATAGATAGATAGATAGATAGAAACGGACTTAGATAGATAGATAGATAGATAGATAGATAGATAGATAGATAGAAACGGACTGAGATAGATAGATAGATAGATAGATAGATAGAAACGGACTGAGATAGATAGATAGATAGATAGATAGATAGATAGATAGATAGATAGAAACGGACTTAGATAGATAGATAGATAGATAGATAGATAGATAGATAGATAGATAGAATGACTGAGATAGATAGATAGATAGATAGATAGATAGATAGATAGATAGATAGATAGATAGATAGATAGGTAGAAACGGACTGAGATAGATAGATAGATAGATAGATAGATAGAAACGGACTGAGATAGATAGATAGATAGATAGATAGATAGATAGATAGATAGAAACGGACTTAGATAGATAGATAGATAGATAGATAGATAGATAGATAGATAGATAGAAACGGACGGAGATCGATAGAAACGGACTGAGATAGATAGATAGATAGATAGATAGATAGATAGATAGATAGATAGAAAGAAACGGACGGAGATAGATAGATAGATAGATAGATAGATAGATAGATAGATAGATAGATAGAAACGGGACTGAGTAGATAGATAGATAGATAGATAGAAACGGACTGAGATAGATAGATAGATAGATAGATAGATAGATAGATAGATAGATAGATAGAAACGGACTGAGATAGATAGATAGATAGATAGATAGATAGATAGATAGATAGATAGATAGATAGATAGATAGATAGATAGATAGATAGATAGATAGATAGATAGATAGATAGATAGATAGATAGAAACGGACTGAGATAGATAGATAGATAGATAGATACATAGATTGATAGAAACGGACGATAGATAGATAGATAGATAGATAGATAGATAGATAGATAGATAGATAGATAGAAACGGACTGAGATAGATAGATAGATAGATAGATAGATAGATAGATAGATAGATAGATAGATAGATAGATAGATAGATAGAAACGGACTTAGATAGATAGATAGATAGATAGATAGATAGATAGATAGATAGATAGATAGATAGATAGATAGAAACGGACGGATAGATAGATAGATAGATAGATAGATAGATAGATAGATAGATAGATAGATAGAAACGGACTGAGATAGATAGATAGATAGATAGATAGAAACGGACTGAGATAGATAGATAGATAGATAGATAGATAGATAGATAGATAGATAGAAACGGACAGATAGATAGATAGATAGATAGATAGATAGATAGATAGATAGGTAGAAACGGACTGAGATAGATAGATAGATAGATAGATAGATAGATAGATAGATAGATAGGTAGAAACGGACTGAGATAGATAGATAGATAGATAGATAGATAGATAGATAGATAGATAGAAACGGACTGAGATAGATAGATAGATAGATAGATAGATAGATAGATAGATAGAAACGACTTAGATAGATAGATAGATAGATAGATAGATAGATAGATAGATAGAAACGACTTAGATAGATAGATAGATAGATAGATAGATAGATAGATAGATAGATAGATAGATAGATAGATAGAAACGGACTGAGATAGATAGATAGATAGATAGATAGATAGATAGATAGATAGATAGATAGAAACGGAACTTAGATAGATAGATAGATAGATAGATAGATAGATAGATAGATAGATAGATAGATAGATAGATAGATAGATAGATAGATAGAAACGGACTGAGATAGATAGATAGATAGATAGATAGATAGAGAGACAGACAGAAACGGACTGAATGATAGAAACGGATCGATAGATAGATAGATAGATAGATAGATAGATAGATAGATAGATAGATAGAAACGGACAGATAGATAGATAGATAGATAGATAGATTGATAGAAACGGACTTAGATAGATAGATAGATACATAGATAGATAGATAGATAGATAGATAGATAGATAGATAGAAACGGACTGAGATAGATAGATAGATAGATAGATAGATAGATAGATAGATAGATAGAAACGGACTTAGATAAATAGATAGATAGATAGATAGATAGATAGATAGATAGATAGATAGATAGAAACGGACTGAGATAGAAAGATAGATAGATAGATAGATAGATAG